>RXPK01001749.1:0-89424 GCA_004143645.1 Protaetia brevitarsis | reverse complement strand
TATATTCATATTTATTTCATTTCTTAACCCACTAACTAGTAAATGTTTCAAAACTTCAATTGCTTATTTTTATAAGCTAAATGCTAAAACGATAAATAATGACGATACTTTTTTTGTTTTGATTTTGCTGGCATTACAATTTCTTATTTGATATATTTTTTATATGTAATAGCATTCGCCTTATTGTTACACCACTTTACACATACGAATAAACGTTTATAATTTTCTTACACTTAGTTTTTATTAATCTTGGATAAATTAATATCGAAGGCAATCTTACAATCTTTTCTAGATTATGTTTGTTTATATTTTCTTAAAAATTACTTCCCTATAGTTGTTGTAATGATATATTGCCAACATTAAATTCATAACATAAACAAAATGAAAGACACATTGAACTTTAATTTTGTTCAATTATATTAGATCCGTTCTGACATTTTTATTAATCCGGGCCTGTCGAAATGCGCGTGGTAGTCTGCGCGAAGTACCGTTCGTGCCATGAACATCAAAGGTGCCGACTGCAAGTGAACTATCTGGATAATCTGTGCCCATATTTAGATTTAAGTTCCTTCAGTTCTAAGAAGTTAATAGTGAAGACATCTTTCCCTTTTTCGATTCTTTCTTTATTCTGTCAGACACCCTCTTCATTTGTAATTTACGACCACTAGAGTTCTTTTGTACACCACACGCAATCACTTTTGCAACCCAACCAAGAGAAAATGGTCAGTATAACAAAGGACTACCAGTTCAAAACCATATTATAATAAGCAGTTCTGTTCCGATATTTCAAGCGACATATATTTGTAAATATCTTACTATGTAAATATATGAAATTACACAAAAAGGGTTTAGTGTGTTTTGTTATTTAAACACATCAACGTAGAAGTGACAAATCCAGCACCAACGCATTCACAAAAATCTACAATATCTTTTGGTGAAATAATTAAGTTTTGAGGAGAACTGGATACAAGATGTACGATCATTTAGGGGTACAAGTGTTGATATACCGACCCTCACCTAGTCATTGCAAAAATGAATTTAAGAACTACAAAAGGTAAAAGGGAAAGAAAAGTAAAAAGGAAATGAAATTTGGATGAACTAACAAACAGGGAAAAACGAGAAAAGTATCAAGATGAAATTGGAAAACAGATGCAAACAATTACGAATATAGCGAGGATATCGAATCTCAGTGGAATGATCTCAAGAGAATTATGCGACAAACTACCGAGAAAATGGTAGGGAGAAAAAGAGGCGTGCCGAAGAAGGATTGGTTTGATAATGAATGTGAAGTTTTGGTTAAAAGAAAGAAAAATGCGCGACTTAAATGGATATAGCAACGGGAAATGAAGATAGCTATATACGTGACTTATAAGAGAATAAGAGGTGAAGCAACTAAAGTAATGAAAAAGAAAAAGGAGAAATGGATAAAAGAGATGATGGAAGAAATGGAAAAGGATAACATAAGTAATAATGGTATATATAAATATGTAAGGAGACGGAAAAAGAGAAGAAATGTAACAGGATTTATCAGCAAAGAAACGTGGGAGGATTATATGAAAACATCGATGCAAGTAGAAGAACAGATGGATGAGGAATTATAAGATAAGAATTTACAGATAAAAATAATGGTCGAACAAGAGGTAGTTGAACCATCCATAAAAGAATATGAAGAGGTAGTAGAACACTTAAAAAAAGAGAAGGCTGCAGGAATAGACGAAATCAACAACGAGATGATAATAAATGGTGGAAAGGAATTGAAAGATGGATTATACAAATTAATGAGGCAAATATGGAGAGAAGAAATAATACCAGAAGAATGAAAGAAAGTGGGGTTGTTGTACCAATTCCAAAAAAGAGCAATCTGGCGAAGTGTGAAAACTACAGAAGGATAACATTACTTAATACAACATACAAAATATTTACCTCTTTATTATTAAACGTCTGAAACAGTACGCAGAAAAAGAAATAGGAGATTACCAAAACGGTTTTCGGCAAGGGCGGTCAACGTAGATGCGATACATGTAGTGAACCAAATTATAGAAAAGTGTTACGAGGAAAATATAGACCTACAGATTTTGTTTGTAGAGTTCACACAAGCTTTCGGTAGTTTGAATAGACGAGGAATGATTAAAGATATCAGAAGACTAGGAGCACCAGAAAAAATTAGTGCGATTAATTGAAATGACTATGGACGGCATAAAGGCAATGGTACAAACAACAGGAAGGGATGACTGAAACAGTGGAGACGCATAGAGGATTAAAAACAGGAAATCGCTTGTTGACAATCCTGTTCAATAGAGTGGTGGACGGTATGATATGGCATGCGCAATATCAGGCAATATTATACACAGAGCCTTGCAAGTGGTGACCTACCCTGATGACATTGCGATAATAGCTAGAGACAGAAGAATACTAGAGGAAGCGGTAACTAAAATAAGTAAAGAAGCACAGAAGAGAGGATTGGAAATAAATCAAGGAAAAACTAAGTACATGGAAAAGTAACCCTCCTGTGGGTTCCGGGTCACACAGGAGTGGAAGGAAACGAAATAACGGATAATCTCGCAAAAAAAGGGGCTGGAATGCCTTTTGTAGGGCCTGAACCGTTTTGCGGGTTAAGTAGCAGTACAATTCTGAATAAACTAAAAATAGAAATGGAGCAGAGAAAATCCAGCTACTGGGAAAATCTCCAGGAAATGAGGCAAAGTAAAATTCTTCTGGGAACTTATAACCAGAAGAGGTTTACAGAATGCATCAACATGAGTAAGAAATTGTAGACTGAAAGGACATCTGAGTAAGCTTGGATTGGAAAAGGATTGGATTTTGTGGGGAACAGGATGAAACACCCATCCACCTCCTCTTAAACTGCATAGCACTGTGCAACTCGAGGGCGCGCACCTGGGAGCATGTGAAATCGAAGAGGGAGACTTACCTAGACTGGGGCCCTCTGACATCCTACACTTTCTGAAAGGAATAGGATTGGAAGGCCAGCTGTAAAGCAGCAAGAATAGGGGACATAACAGATCTTTTAGGTCGCAGTGTAATATCACCCGTCTATTTACATACATAAGTACATGGAAATTAATCGGAAGGTACTGCACGGTAGCAAACAGAAAGTAAAGATAAGAGAATATGAATTTGAAGAGGTACAAAATTTTAAATATCTTGGAACGATGGTCAATTGTCGAAACGACAGAAGTACCGAAATTGTGCAAAGAATACAGGCAGGGTGTATCAGCTATGGTGGCTACAGAGAGATATTGAATAGAAGGGAGATAAGTAGAAATACAAAGCTTAAGATTTATAAGACTGCAATCAGACCAGCAGTGATGTACGCAGCGGAGACCATATGCCTTACAAAGAAGGATGAAGGAAAACTCAGAACTTTTGAAGAGGAATAATAAGACGATATATGGACCACAGAAGATCAACGGAGAACAGAGTAGGCGGCTTTATAACCAGGAAATAGACGAAATATTAGATGGTGAAGATATAGTTAAATTAATAAAGTCACAAAGGATAAAATGGTATGGACACTTGAATAGGAAGGGAGAGGAAATGGTAGTTCGAAAGTTGTTGAATTGAAGACCATTTGGTAAACAGACCAAGAGGAAGACCAAAAATAAGTTGGAACAACAGATAATCAATGACATAAAAGCCTAGGGATCAAAGACTGGAGGAGGAAGATAAAGAATGGAGAAACATATCGCAGGAAGCAAGAAGCTGTAGAGGGAAGAGGGAAAAGAGGGGTGGAATGGCCTACCACTTCCGCTTTGAAGGTCTGAAGAACTCCATTGGAGTGGCTTCAATTCCGATAGTAATGTACAGACTTATATATAATTAAGTTTTGAGGGACTCCAAATAGTGCTGTTAATACCGTCAACACGTTCCCATCTCTAGTCGTTCTTTTGTCAATTTGCAAAGTTAGTGATCAGATGTCTCTGTACTTTTTTTTTAGGGTACATGCATCTACTATGCGTCGATTCATTTTTACGGATAGATCGAAGAATGAGAGTGGTACAGAGGCGCCTTTTGTTGTTTATAATGGGGGTATTGAAATACATAATTAAAAGTTTAAATTAGGGGGATCATTGTAAAATTTTTCAGGGAGTACATTATATTAGGCGCGAGTGGTAATATATGAATTTATTTGACAGATAGTTTATCCGTATTAGAAGCGTTAGAGAATTTAAAAAATCCGACTGATTTCTTATTGGATACTTGGGATATGTTGCCTGAGGAGAGGTTAAACATTTTTTAGACTAAGGCTCACGTAAGTACAATCGGGAATGAGACGGCGAATCAATCAGCGAAAGAGGCGTATTTATGAATGAGTATTTTATGCTCTTTAATCGTCTGAATTAGTGTTATATTATTGTAATAGTTTTTAGCATGGTTAGGGTATATAAATAAACATTTAAATATAAATCTTAATTTAATTACTATTGGTTAGAATAATTACGATTAAGTTATTGTTAAGTATTAGAATAGGTGCTGCTGTTGTTTTGTTTATTTTTATACCCTTCTATTCTGTTTCAACTTCAAAATTTTATGATTGTGAGGAATGGAGCAGCTACTTAAAGATGGCACGGCTGTCGGAATTGAGGAGACAGCCTCTTCAAAACTCAGAAGGATAATAATAATTTTCCGGCTATCAGTAACAAGATCTGGGACTTCTTCCCAGATCTTGCTTCCAGAGTAAGATTTTTGCCGTGGCTTTCCCTTACTCCTTCGTGAATGCTGGGAAATAACTAAAGTCGTTAGTCGTTACATGGGAGTAAATAGTATATTAATCTCAAGTGACCAAACACCTAAAAAGAATGCACCTCACATAACCTAAAATTGTACTTGCATTAAATGACAGATGTCATGATGACAACTTAAAGTATCAGGTTAAATTACGTCACTACGTTATCGTTATAAAATATCTCTAAATTAACGTACCTATTTTACGGTAAAATCTTCAATAAGTAGTATCTTTATAACAATAAATAACCATCAAATAAAATACGAATGAAAGAACTAAACATTATAAAAACAAAACATTTAATAGGAAATAAATTGCTAAACCGTGTGTATGTTAGAGTAAAAAATATGTTAGAGTAAAAAACGTAGGCAAATCCTGTAAAAACACAGGTGTATGTTACGTTTCAGTTAGTTATTTTTAATAGCATTTTTTGTACAGGCTACATTTTTGTCTTGGTAGTTGGCACGTAATCAAAACGTGGTTATCTTGTTTGAAGTAATAGGCATCTAGCGTTTTTTTTTACTTAACTCAATCCTTGCTCAATCATTTAAAATTAACTACATGCTATTTCTTATTATTTACTATAGTCTTAAATGCAAATCGATTACTTGAAATAACAGTTTTCAATTCCTTATAATTCATTATCACATTTATATTTACTGAAAAAATGCGTGACAAATTCCAAGACTAATTATTAGAAATTCGTTTAGATTTACAGTTATAAACTTCTAAATAAATAGCGAGTGCGGGCACCAAATTAGCAAGCAAACAAAAGAATTTATGGATTCTCTTGTTATTAATTAGCGGTCAATACTAATAAATCAACGGTCAATTCATCCGCCGTAATATTCACAATAGTAAATACACGAGTTGTTGTCAACACGTTATAAACAGTTGAAAACGTTAAAATCTCAACAAACAGATCAATAACCACAACAGATGACTGGCGCCTTATCTTCTGGAATAGTTCCAAATAACACCCCAGTTTCTAATCTTAATGCATTGATCTTAGCATCTAATCATGTCCGCATATCCGCAATGTGAAACATTATATTCACAGCCTGCAAATGTAAATAACAAAAGAAAAATTGCGCAATACCTGTCAAATAGTGACATTAGAATCTGGAAATAACGCTCAATAATAAATTATTAAAACCTATATTTCTATAACAAAAGATTCGCATATATAGTGCACTGACTTAATAAAAGAAATAAAACATTAAACTAATAAACAGGTCGATTTTATGGCGTTAAAAGGGCTGTAAACCTTTATTGTGCAAATAATATTATCATCGATCGAACTAGATATATGAGTTGACAATGCCATAGAACCGCAAAATTTATGGGTCATGGGAAGCTTTTAGTACTTTCATTTGCGCATATGATAAACTCGCTTTTATTGAGAAGTATTTTCGGTGATGTAACTACAGTCAAAAAATCGCATTAAGAAAACTGTTGACTCAACACAAGGCTAATATCCGGTAAAATCCAGTACGTATCGGTTATTTGTTATGGTGAGAGTTGATATTTAAAACACCGTGGAGTGCGGTAATGATATAAAAAGATTAACAGTGAAAATACACCCATACACCTGTAATTTGTCGCATTGTATTTTTATGGTTGTTAGACAATGTTATACTATAAACACAATATTATTGTTTTGACCAGGCAGACAGTTAATATGTTTAATTATAAAAACAACAGAAAAAAATAATCTCCCTGAATAGAAAAACATTTAATACAAAACACTCGCAGTTACAAAAATATGTTCCACTACATACTAATTTAGCATATCTTTTTATCAGTGCAGTGAAAGGGATTAAATTATTAATAACAAATCAAGGATTCGCCCAATAAATAATTAAAATAAAAAGTACGCCATATCAAACAATGGATTATGGCAGGCTTAAAAATGAAATTTAACACTAATTGAATTAATTGGGAATACAACAGGAATATTAAATCATGTTTTTCTTAAGAAATTTTTCTTATATTAAAACATTTCCGTTACAAATGAAAAAAAAATATCTTGTAAAGACAGCATGCATCAACTTCTAAATTATTTACTCTTTCATTTCTACTTCTTATTCACTAATTCCATACATTCCTTCATATTAAACGACTTATGTTCTGTTATAATACAAACACAGAGATATTCATGAATGATACTCACACCAGTATGTTTCAATATTTATCCACAGAACACAAAAATAATCCGTACGTGATTTACATAACTATTGCGAATCAAAACACACGCCAATCCATATTAAACTGAGCCAAAACTGAGCTTTCGAAAAGGAAATCAAAGAACAACTCCATCATCCCATAACTCTGTGGGAGGGGTGATGTAAACAATCAGTAAATACATGCGGTCGCTGTGACACAAAGTGCGTTCAGCGAATTGAATTACTGCAAGCGTCACCCGTCACCCTTAATAAAACTAAAAATCATGTTTAAAATCAACTAAGAATGCGAGAAAGAATTCTTTTTTTTTACTTTTTCATTTAAACTTTCTGTAAATTTATTAAAATAAAATTAACAGCTGAGAATATGTGCTTCTTCCAACAGCGATGCCGAAATATCACAACCAATCATGAATCAGTTTTAAAGAGCGCTTCTTTTCAAATTATGAAATTTAAATTAGTAAGTAGTTATTGTAATGGTTATTAGTATAGTATATTAGTGAACAATTGCCTAAAGACTTTTTTATGGTGGGACTACATACTTCAGTGCGTTTACTTAGAAGCAGGCAATCGCTGCTTTTTAAACTGCAAAGTTATCTGATAGCAGTCGACTAAAATATTTATGCTTACGCATTTGCCTAAAATATTTATGTCTTCCATTCGCAAAAACATCAGGAATTTCCATTGTAGAAAAGTATGTCTTTTCATAAATTAAATTTCATAATTTTAAAAGTGGCGCTGTAAAGGTTTGTTTGTTGGTGCTGCACTTTCTATGCTCTGATTAAAACACGATAGAAGATTCACTCTTTACGTATCTAAAACATCTAAAGGATATAAAGAAAGAAGAAATAACATCAACAAACTAATGCATCTGCATTGACAATTTTTTTAAATCATTTATAGATGTCATAGATGTCGCGCTGCATTAACTGGTGGATATTGCAGGAAATTCTGTAGAAATTAATAAATTATTTTAAAATTTATATCTTATACTTTTATGAATCTTTCTATTTGCCAAGGTATTTATAGTAATTACTCTGCTATCTCATTACATTAATATCAAACATAGATTTTTAGTCAAGTTAAATATTTCTGTACCCTGAACTAAACATAACCTAACGTTATGACATAACTGTTTTTTTTTTTTCTAGTTTAATGACATTAGGAGTCGGGAGATTGTTCAAAAGGTACTGTGTCGTAGTATTCTTACCTACGTTCGTTGTAAGTACAATTTACGCCGACTATAGTCGCACACAAGAGTGGAAGAAGTCTTTGAAAACAACCGAAGAAAATGGTATACATTTTTCCTAAGAATGTCTACTGGTGTGCTTTGCCTGCGTTAGGATTTGCTTTGGGATGGTTTCTAGATCAAAAAGAAACTGAAAGGATGACTCTGTTCAGAGACAAGAGTGCTCTGTATGGAAAACCGCGCGGTGAAGGCGAACAACCATCTTGGCCCTAGTTTAATTATTTATTATTATAAATGTAGTTAACAGTGTAAATAAATGATTTATACAAAAAATTCTACATTTTAGTATGTTGCATGTTGCCGATTGTATTGATAGATGTATTCTCGTTTTGCATCATCCGTAATAAGTTGAATGCTTGCCGTTTATTTTCTTCAGTCCATATGATGGGTTTAAAACAGTCTTCGTCTTGGTCCGACTTGTCTTTTAAAGATTTTTCAGGTGATTCAGTATTTTTCTTGGTAAATATATTCACTAAACTAAATCTTTTTGTAATTTTTGGAGGAGGCCTTAGTTTTTCAGATCCTTCCGTTTTATCAGAACCAATAGGTAAGCCAAATTTTCCATTATTTATTCCACATTTACCATCAATCAATTTTGGATTAATTGAAATATTTTGTATGGCTTTCAAAGGAGAATGTCCTTTAAATTTTACACGACGTTCAGATAAAGATCTAGCGAATTTATTTCTTTTAATATGCTCACTACTTAATTTAGTGCTTGTGGCTGTAATTATTACTGAATCGCAATAATCAACTGAGTTATCTAAATTTTCACTATTGATTTTCTTTCTCTCCTTAGATTTTTGATTTTTTGTTCTCTTCAAATGTAAATCCGCTTGCATAATTCTACTTTCTACAGTTTTTTCTAATATAGCTACCTTTTTTTCACGTTTTGCAAGGGCAGTTTCCCATTCTTTTAATTTCAATTCTTGCATTTTCAAAGCGATTTCATGATTTTTTAGATTTTCTAATTTATGTTCTAAACTAATATCGATTTCATCAATTTGAAATTTATTTTGCATTGATTTACTAGTAAAAATATCCGAATTGAATTTTCCGTCTTTATTTACACTCATAACCAAAGGGTGCCAAAAAATAGTGTCTAGTGAGTTTTTGTTTTTATTCATTTGTAGTAAATGTAAAATTATATCTTTCAAACTAATACTATAGTAACTTGGAATTTCATTATGAAATTTAGGTTTTACATTAAGTGTGCACAGTTGAAGCATAATCATTCCAATAGAACTGGCAATATTCGATTTTTTCTCCTCATTATTAGGATCGAAACAAAGAAATTTGATGTTAAAACAATTATTTACAAAATATTTTGCTAATATCGAAATCTGCAGTGTTCAATTGTTTTACATACTTATAGCATTAATCAATTTATGTAGCAAATATAACAGAAATTCCTCTGTTATATACAAACCCTTACAAGTGCATTTTTCTATAATGTTATACAGGCTCCCATAAGCACAGCTTTCCATAATAAGATACAAAGATTCAGTTTGGGGATGATCAATGTAATTATTTAATTTCAGGATATCCTTGCCTTCTAATTTCATACGTTTCAGCACTTTTTCAATCAACTCCTCCTTTGTTTTCTTATTGTAATTAATTACCTTAAGAAGGTGGACGTTCGATGACCTTCTTTCTTTAACTTTATAGCATGATGAAGATAAATTACCACCAAGAATGCTTAATACTTCATAATTCTCAAATGCTGTCATCTAAAAATTAATTATGTTTAAATGTAAATAAACTTATACATTCCAAAGTTAATGCATTACTTTATTATTGATTCTTAGTAGAAAAATATACAATTCAGATGCACCTGTAGTTTATTGGGCTATTGCATATTTTATTCTGTATAATACGATAATAGGATAATATACCTGTTTGGGATTTTAAAAGTCCTTTGTAATGTGCATGCTGTCCTGCTATTGGTCGAATCTCCAACGGTTTTGTTTAGAGAAGAATAAAAGATAAGCGTGATACTTCTTACGTATTGTAGATAAGATAGAAGAAATATAGGTAAAATTAGATTTTTTTAGTTATATTCTACGTAGTTTTTTTTACGAAAAAATATTACTTTCAAAGTAATTTAAAATTTTAACACTAATTATTAATAAAACAATTATTTTCTTGCGATCAAATTAAATATGTAGATACCACAATTAAAACATTAAAAGCAAATTTCCCCAATTTGCGACAGTGACAGATGCATGATGCATGCGGTGACAGAAGTGACTGACAATTCGATGCATTTTTTTGCATGAACACGTAACTAATAAGTGCTAATGATAACAGTGATTAGTGATATAACAAAATTAATTCAAATACAATTAGATAATTTAAGAATCGTAATTTCAAATTGATTCAAACTGCAATAATAAATAGACTCTTTAACCACTGAACAACCTAGAATAATGTCTAAAACATATTTGGATCATTGTCAAAACTATAACAGACCTCCTTGTGCTCAACAAGTTCAACAGAATTCTTTATTTACAAATCAAACATTTAATAATACCGCTCCTTTTAATCACAATCAGTTTGATGTGATATATGGAAGGCAGTCGATAAATCGCAATCAGTATTCTAATACTCAGAGCAGTGTAAATATTGGGCCAAATTTAACGTTGGAGAATACTGACGCGAATTGGTATCCAGAACGTTTTAATGAAGAAAGGATCATGAGGCAAACTGACAAGCTGGATAGTATTGAGATTACTGCAAAAGATCTAAGTCCTGCTAGTTTTTGCAGCAATCTAGATTTACTTTTGCCAGATTTTTATAAAAGTGTAAATAAAGATGTGTACCATAATAAAGTACCTGAGCAACAACCAGTTTATAATACTAATTATATGCAACGTGTTGAATATCCGCCATGTGCAGAAATGAACTGTGAAATTGATTCTTTAAATAGATATGATGCATCAAATAGGGAAAATAGTAATTACGATTATTCACAACAATTTTATAAAAATAGTTTTAATATGTATAATCAATGCCAGGATTTTAATGCCAGTTATACTAATACAGATGATTATTATCTGCAAACTCAAATATTTGGTACAGATAATATGCAATTTACGCAAATACCAAATATGGACCAACAAACCGAAGTATCAAATGAAGAAAGTGATATAATAGTTGAAGATTCAGAAGAGGAGACAGATTACAATGAATTATATAATTCAAGGTGTGTGATTTGTAATTGCTTTTATGTTTCAAATGGTATTCAATTTTATTTATTAACAGAAGTAGCTCCTTTAACGATGTCATCACAAAAACCATTAAATGTGAAAATAAAAGAAATTCTTGGGCCGATAAATACTAAACAAAGTTATTTGTGCAGCCAATGTTTGGGATTGATTAATACAATTGATCACTTGCAATTTAAATTGGATAATTTTAAATGTGAGCTTAGAAATAAACTTAAAATACACTCCAATGCAGTATTAAATAATAGTAACATTAAGAAGAAAGTGAAATTCAAAGATATATGCAGACATAGTTTTCGTTGTAAATTATGTAGGAAAATATATTCTCTGCAAAATATCTGTAATTTGCATATAAAGAAACATCAGGAATATAAACAATTTTTATGTGATATATGTGGTAAAAGTTGCAGCGGTGAAAAAGCATTTGATGAACATTTAAAACTACATCGCACTAAAAATAAAAAAGTTAGGATTATACCAAAGATAAATGCCTTTAAGTGCAAAGTATGCAAAATGATATTTCGCACTAAATACAAGCTGAAGGAACATCAAAACTATTGCCTAGGAAGATTGCCATACAAATGTAAATATTCCTCATGCAATAAAAATTTCACCACATCCACAAAGCTAAAGTACCACGTCAAGTTGAAGCACGACAAGAAATTCACTTCGATCTGCTCGATTTTGTAACATCGGTTTTATAAAAATTTCCGATCACAATCGCACATGATCTCACATAGTGCGAGAAAAAGTATCAATGCCCGACTGTCAGAAATCTTATTAGACGATGAGCACTTAAAATTCCACATGAAATTTCACAGTAAGATGCTGCCCTTTAATTGTGAAATGTGCAAGAGGGGATTTATGCGCAAGGAATATTTAGAATCTCACATAAACACACATAAAGGGATTATGAAATTCTCCTGTTACATCTGTGATAAGAAATTTGTTTCACAAAAAAATCTGGATTCACATATGAAATGCCACGATAGTAATATCAAGAAAAAAACCTGTAACATATGTGGAAAATTGACGGCTAATCTGCAAGATCACATGAGGAGTCACAATAACTTGAAGGAGTTTTTAATTGTAAATGGAGTGTGATATGAAATTTAATACCAAAAGTGCAATTGTACAAGCATAGAAGAGGAAACATTGTCAAATTGAGAGTCTGCTTAGACATTTTTTATAATAAAACTCATATGTTGGAAATTTGGCTTTTTTTTTTTATGATTAGCTTTTTAATTATAAAAAAAAGTTGGTTATCCTTATTACTTTATTTATACCAAAATATAGATTTTAAATACTATCCATTGCACTGTCATTTTCTGATTCATCATCTTCACTTTCCTCATCTTCTACCTCTTCTTCTGACTCAGAATCTGACCCTAGCCATTCCTGTGATTGATCATCAGCTATTATAGTTTTCCATTCATCTATTTTCTTCAGGTCGATTGTGTAAAAATCGTTTAAGGTTATTGCTTGTCTCCATCTTCAAACTTTCTCCATATAAGTACAATATTCATGTTCACTGCTAAATAAACGCAGTTTTCATTCTTGGTGAGGAATGAATAACAATTGCAAGGTGCCGGTGGCGTCATCTGTCGACGTAGAAGAACTCTGAGTCGTGGTACTAGGGCCGATTGATACTTTAAATACTCCATCATCTGATATGGTAGTCTGTTTCAGTGGTTCTTCTATTTCCATGTCTTCCTCACTTTCTTCTGTAATATAGACATTAATTTTTGTTTGAATTGATTTTTTTATGAGAAATACCTTCTACATTATCGCCTTCTTCTTTATTTCTCCTTCTTCTAGCTTTGGCATCTTTATTCTTCTTCCCTGTAGGTATCATGGACCTCCAAACTAGTTTCTCTAAATCTAAGGAGTATGCATCATTAAAGAATTTTCCAGAAAGGTCCTCTTCATCGTCCTCGATGTCAAATACACCACCAAAACATATTGCTGTGTTATTTTGAGTTGTTACCATTGGCATGCTGCATCGGGGGGAAATTTGCATGCCCCCAATTTTAATTTGTGTCCACTTCCATTTTAGTCCACTTGCATCATTTTCTTCAATAAAATAATTAATATTAACTACATTGGATCTACAGCCAGTCTCAAAATTAGGAGTGAGTTAAATCAATCGTGGCAAAAAGAAATAATTCCGGAAATCGTCATCGTATCATTCTATATTTAAACTATCAACGCAACTTATTGAAACTATTTCAAAAGGAATCTCCATATCATTTATTGCTTATTTTGGCAGTTTATAAAGAAAAAATAAAGTTATTGCTATGTTTATGCCTAACAGGCTATAATGAGGTAAAAAAACCAGATCAAGCACTTCAACATCAAGAAAATGTTACTGTGTGACGATTTATTTCTAAACGAAAAAATTATTTTGATACGTTAAAAATATTTGGAAGGCACCTGATAAGGATATCACAGCAAATATATCAAATGCTTGCTTGGGTAGCTTTTCGTAAATATATGGAAATATAGATGGAATAATGGACAATTTGATAGAAGCATTCATAATTAATTTAGAAACTAGTGCCAAATGTATCTTATTAATGGCAGTAACACATAGTGATTTTGGAAAAATGGTGATCAATGAATTATGTGGGCATTATGGTACACATAAACACAGTTTTCTTTTTAAAACAAAAGTCTCAACACATTATCATTTAATACTAAAGTATTGTTAGATAACCCTCGAATCTGTTAAGGCCATATGTCAAAAAGTTGTGCGTCGATTATAAATTTAAATTTACCGCTATCTTCTATCATTTTTGTTTAGAAGTATCTCACGTTAATAAAATTTTGCAGTGTAAACTGATCTACTTTCGCTGCTCCTGCTAATTTTGAGACAAGGTAAAGTGGTTCAAAACAATATTACAATTTAACTACAGGAAATGATACTCAAAATATAATTGTTTTTTGATGAATGCTGTTTTGTTTTCATATCAATGATTTTAATATATTGATGGCATTTTTACTAATACTAGCAGCTATCCATTAACTTGCTTAACCCTTAACCGATGTCGTGGACTCCTCAAAAATATTAGGGCTAATTTTCATTCACGAGATTTTTCAAGATGTGATTTTCTCAATCAAATAAAAATGAGTCTTATGAGTAGAATTTTATCAAAAACAATACAAAGTATTACCAGTGTGGAGTCCAAAGTATTCCACAACGTCGGTTAAGGGTTAAGGATTCAGTTTTTTTGAAAACTGAGTAAAAGACATTTGATATTTCGACACTTTGTCTTTTTTATATACACAGAGGTAGTTATAACTTAAATGAACACCAGATATATTCTTAATTTTTTTGACTAGAAAATTATGCTATGACATATATAGTTTACTTCAACAAAAAAAAGAATTTCGTTCTTGATAATCATTTACTCATGAATTAGCAATATAACTACACATTATGGCTTAATTTCATAATTAAATAAAAATAGAAAATGAAACATAATAGTTTTAAAATATTTAAAAAATGTTTTAACCTGGATGTTTGTTTAAATTATAATTGTTTTTGTGTATAGGCAATGAAAATGTCAAAATATCCCTTATTTGGAGTTAAAAAAGGGAATTTCACAAATAGTCGTTAAGCATTGATAAATTGATGAATCATTCAATGCATTGTTTTTTTTGTAGGGATTTTTGGTTTCTACTGAAAATTGCCTACAAGGGCAGTCCTAAAAAGGGGAAAAAGGCAAGGTTTTTAGCTCATTTTTTTTAAAATGGTTTATCTGAAACACCATCTTGAATTTAATTGTAATACATATGGTATTATTATTTAAGTTCTGGATTGGTGGATTTTGAATTTAAAATTTTTATTATGATTACAACCGGTTTCGGCTAATTGCCATCATCAGGCGTATTTTGCGAATAAAATAATAAATTATAGTACAATATAATATAAAATTCCTTAAATTATAATTATATTATACTATGATTTATCATTTTATTCACACAGTACGCCTGATGATGGCAATTAGGTGAAACCGGTTGTAATCATAACAAAATTTTGAGGATTGGATAGAACTTATTCCTATTTGGCTATTCTAATACCTAACATATGGTATTGGTGTAATTAACAATATTTCAAGAATAATAAAAATAGATTAGTGGGGAATTTAATTAAAAGAAAAATATTATTTATTTTTAGGCAGTTGGAATATTTGTTATTTAAGTCATAATTAAATGTATATCGGAAAAATTAGTAACGATATATAGCAAAAATATGAGTGCATTAAATTTGTATGTCAATATTTACACATATACAAATATTTTGAAGCTATTATACACATTCACATAGCAAACTCAAATTAAAAACGAAATACCTATCCCCAGTCAGCTTTTTTTTTATAAATCACGATAAAGGAGTTTGGCAATACTATAAATTATGCATTGAGTACAAAATATTGTGAAGTAACAAGAACTTTCATCGTAGTATATGCATATTAAGTAAAAAAAGAATGCTTATACAAATCTTTAAATGAGCATAATTATTATTTTATTTTAAACAAAAACTTAACATTTCTATTCCGTAAACTATGACATTAGTTTTCTCAACAATAATTGCTATTAACATAGTAAACACGTTATGAAAGTAACATTTGCTGTTTAATAAAAAAAATATGAAGAAACTATCGTTAAAGTATAGAAAAAAATTGTTATATTTGTGTTTGATACCACCAAGTATACTAAATTCATCCAGTATTAATACCACTTTATTTAAAAATCAGTTCTTATCTTACGAATTGCTAAAAAACAAAATCAAATTTAATAATATACTCAATAACTGAAAAGTTTTTTTTTCTGGTATTTTCCCGTAGATGTAATCTCAAACGATTTTTAATCCTCAGAAAAATGTTATATTCATTCTCATTCATTCAAACCAATTGTAAAAAACTACATTACTGACTCGAATTTGTTCATAGGCAAAAAACATGCATAAATAAATCAAAATAGTTTGCAACCAAATGTATGCTGTACAAAAAGTTCTTTCGTAAAGGTGAATTATCAGCGTATCTACGTCGTTAGTATCAAGCAAAATACCATCAAAATGCTATTTTTTATCATTACGAAAACATTCTAATAGAGTGGATTTAACTAAAGGAGAACAATTTTTTAATTTACAAAAACTTATCTTCACTTATTTAAATTATATTCACTCTATTATATTACCAACATTTATACTAAACATAACTTACTGTCAGGAACAAGGCAATAAGAGTCCGAGTAAACATGTCCTTTGTCAACATCTTTCTTCACTTTTTCTTTACTATAGCCTCCATACAGTAATATCCTTCCACACGGTAATGGTGTTAAGCAACATCCAGATCTAGGAGCCGGTAAATTACCGCTGGGTTCGATTTTCTGCCATTTATAAGTTTCCATATCAAACACATACAAATCATTAAAATATTTATAATCTCGTAAATTATCGTGAAAACCACCAAATATAAATAGCTGCTTCTTATAACAAATCATCCTATGACCACTTCGAGCGCTTGGTCCATTTGGCGCATTGATTTTTTCCCATTGTTTGTTAGCAAGGTGATACACCCACAAATCTCGATAATGATAGAATTGAGATTGTGTGGGACTTGAGAATTCTCCACCGAATAACCATAATTGCCCTTTGTTAGCTGATGTTGCTATCATTTGGTGACCGCATCTCGGGGGTGGCGCACCTGGAGCTTTTATTACCATCCAAGTGTTTGCATTTATATTATAAAAAAATAATTCATTATATACAAACGTCTGCAATAATCTTTTTTATTAATTATTTATCTTATACTGTAATATATTAATTTACCTTTTGTCCATTATAGAATTCTCCCCCAAATAGAATTAATTCTTCCTTTGTCGGATGTGAAATAAATGTAAAATTTAATCTTCGAGAAGGCGGTTCCACTACAGTTTCAGTTACTTTCAGTCTTTGTTTTTCTTCTCTTTTCGATTTGTGCAACGATATTTTCTATATCATCCTGAAATTATAAAATAAATTGCTGCAATCACATGTTGATGGAATACTAACCTCTCCAATAGCTTCTAATTCTTTTTTCATTTTGTTACTGATTTTCTTTTCTGTTTTGGCTGCTGTTTTTTCAGCGCCTTTTCCTTTTTTCTTGCCTTTATCTTTCTTTCCCATAGTTTTGATTTTATATTTGGGGAAATTAGCAGCAAAGTATAATATTTACAATTCAAAATATTATAGGTTATGTGTATACAGATATCAGTGCTGCTAACCTTTCAAACTGTCTGTTCTCTCATTACCTCATCGCATTAATAATCACATAATTCAAAATCCCTACATTTCCCTATGTCGTGCTTGTGCTTCTCACCCTCTCCTATTCAAAACTCCAATTATAGAAACATTTTAATATTTAAAAGTTTGCCCCAAGAAATATATAATTGTCAATACAAAAACAATAAAAATATTATCTTTATTAATTTAATTGCATTGAAAATATCATGGAGCGAGACACATTGAATTAAGAACTTTATGTGGAAGCCAGTTTTGCATTTTAGTTCTGACATAACTTGCAATTTAAAAAATGCGTTCATCATGTACTTTTACATGTGGTAATATATAGACATATTATAACTAAAATAGGTATATAAATTTGAAAAAATTATATAGGAAAATTTCTCTCATGGTACCATCACTGACACATGTAACAACTAACAAAAATGTCTGAAATAAGCATTGAAATAAATTAAAATAAGCCACAGTCTAAACAATTTCATTCTTTATTTCATTTGAAATAATACAAGATAGTTAACAAATTATATTTATTAGCGGCACTTTTTTTTAAGTAACATTTAAAATGGGTGTATATAAATATTGCACAAAATTGCAAATTGAAGGCACAATTCACATTTCCCGCGATTATTTTGAGTAATGTCAAAATAAAGATGTTAAAATACCTATACCTATATATTATTGCAAAATATGTGGTAAATTTTAAGCTTCAATGTTTAACTTACTGAAGACAATTGCGGGAAATTTAAATTTTAAATATCTATTTTTGATAATTTTTTAATTTTAAGACACATTCATGTGGTTATTTCGAAAACTGATTGATTCATAGCAATTTGTGTACTACCTGTTTCATTAGCTACACATTGCTAATTTTATTAATACGTGCGAATAATCTACATAATATCTTTACAGTTCTTTGAAATAATTATTTATAATGTAAAAATACATTTGAATTCGTTAAAATTACTAAAAGTATTTGTTGCATATTTGTGATATTTCTGAATTTTACTACATTAAAACAAATTAATAAATTAGACATGTGCCTTTCATTTTGGTGATTGTAAGTGTTATTTTTATACAAATGTGCTTAATTCTATCAAAATATGCACATAGAAAACTCTTAGAGCTTATATATAAACAGTATTGAGCAAAATACATAAAAATACATCTTATATTTAAGAAATGTCTCTATAAGGACTTCTCGCCATTAGTTTCTGGCGGTGGCGAAATCCTTTGCTTGGCTGGATAGACAGCTTTGATTTCTCTAGGACCCACTGGTAGGGTTGGACGGAAATTGGCCTTTATATATCCTCTAAATTCGTCATTTGGACATCGCTCTTTGTAAGTGTATGATCTCAGGTCTCTGAACGCCTCTAACTGTTATAGAAAGCAATATTCAAAGGTTTTGAATTTAAGTAGCTACAAGCGCGTGAGTTTGTATACATACCTGTTCCTCAGAAATCTCCACAGGTTCTTTGAATACGATCCAGATAACGCTTTCTAGACATGGTGGAGTAGTGAGTGACCCTAGGTAGGTGTAGTAGGCGCAATCATTTGGTATCAACGTGTTCAAGTTGATTGATTCGCTGACTTTGGTTGTTTGACCTTTGTATTGTATTTGAGATACGTAGGAAACTACTTTTTCCAACTCCTTATTCCTCTCGCCAGGCTATAATCGCATGTTAATTAAAAATAATAACAAAATTCGCTTTTGATTTCATGAAACAATAAAATTCGTATTTTATTATTACATTACCGTCAAAAATATTCCAATAACTGCAAGACCATCAGGTTTGCAAGCCGCTTCTTCGAAGGATGGATATTTAGTACAATTCCAATGGACTAGATGTAGCTAAGACGGAAACGATCATTTCAAATTTTGAGCAAAAATTAATATGGCCTATTAAAAAGCATTTTACCTCTCCGGCAAATGGTTTGCCATTCATAGTATGTTCCGATCCTTTATCGTTCGTCTCTCCCCAATGGCAATGGAATTGTTCCAAAATAAATTTGTCCTCTAGCGGGCCGCCAATTAGTTCTACAATACGATAAATATAACTTGGTTTATTTTTGTTGTAGATGCGCTGTCATTATAGAGAAGTGACTCTATGACATGAGTAAGTTATAAGCTAATTCCAAATACATTGGCAGTTGGATAATAGCCAAAATTGAAGCGAAATGAATGTGTATTGTTAGAGTTTATGCCTTCATTAAAATTCCAGTCAATAGTTGAAACTATTCAATCATTATACCGGGCATCATAGATCATATAAGTCCGCATCGCAACTTTATTATTTATACATATTATTTAAAAAATTGGAATGAATGGAATATATTATTTACTATAAATTTGCAACTATTTAAACCTATATTATAATTTTTTATCGCTTCCGGATGTACCGGAAATATGAACTAATGTGAAATTTTAAATGGCAAACACCTATATATTCTTGCATATTTCTAGGTCTTGGTAATTTTTAACTGCCGTAAATCCTTAAAAATCCTCTTCGCTGTCAAAAGAACATCAAGAAATTATAAATGTTACACTCTTTTCTTTTATACGTCTACTAATAGGATGCAAAAAGTACGCTTTAATAGTTTTCTCATAAAAAGTGGTTTTTCATAAATGGGACCTCTACTTTAATATGAAAGCGATTTTCTTGTCGACTTGAGTGATATCAAATCCTTGGTACACGAATTAAAAGTTATCTCTTTGTGTACTAAAAATCCTGGATATAGAGACCGTTGCAATAGACAATGGTACATGTCGTCACCAAAAGCTGCGCAAATCCTGACGTCAATTACGCCTCGCTGCCTGCTAGCACTCTCTGTCACCTAGCAACGAGGCATCGGGTACCAGTATTCGTTCATTGCGCCTGTGACGTGATGTACCATTCTCTATTGCAACGGACTCTACCTCAGGATGTCTCATATCTATTTTTCCGCGTACTTACTCGGAAACGAATGGAGGTAAACTGTTCTCACACAGCACACTTCCTCTGACAGATATCCACTGGATGTCCCAATCACCAAAACATGTCTATATCCATTACAGATGTTGGATATATATCCATGGGATATTCGTTTTGAAGTTATTATATTTGTTTATAAAATTAATAGAAACATATTTATCCCAATTTTAACATATAAATTAATACTCAAATAGGAACAATTTGCCTGTTTTGAAGTTATTGATAAGTACATGAACTCTGTAGGAGATATCATGTGGATATCTATTCGATGACGATTTGAACAAGGTCGAAAATCGCCGAGCCGAATGTATGTTGTGTTTATACTCATCGTTCATCGTACCTGTCGTGATGTCGTCAGTGGAAAAACGAATTTTTGTTACGTTGGTTTACGCTGCGGTTTTGTTTATATTACAGTATAAGTAAGTAATATGGTCTTTCTTTATACCGTTTAAAACGTTAGTCATAATTTATAACAACTGAATATCTAACCTTAGCAAGTTAGATGTTAGGCATACATGAATAAATGTGTTACTCTGCTTGTAAAGTCTTGTGTAGTTTGTGTAAATTTTAAAAGCATTCCTGAACCTCTAATATTGATTATTAAAATCTAAGATGACATTTCTAATCTTAATACTATTTTACTCACGAGCCAGTGTAGAAGGTGTAGAAACAGACAGCGAACAAACTCAATATCTATAATCCCGTTTGTTCTAGTACATTCGCACTAGAAACTTCGATTGCGGTTGTACTAGACCCCGCTGTGACTGGTCTAACTATCTAAGATTATCTCTGCTATACAAGTATAACGCTATCTGTGAGCACAGTTGGTAATCGAATTCAAATGGGCGCGCATAACAGTACATAAGATTGTGTTATTATAACACCCCTCATTAGGCTTCTGGCTCCCTTCTTCATTTCTATTTTTTCTTAATTATAAATATAATTTAATTGAATTATAATTTCTTCGGAAAGTTTTCGGTAACTACCAGGCTCATAAAATACAATGCCTTAAGTTGAATTGTTCTCAAAAAGTGTCTCAGTTCTATCAGTGAACAGATAAGGCAAGAAGTGTCATTTGCTGTTAGCAGCTTTGATATTTTAGTCTCAAAAAAAAAAAAATCTGGTAGGGGTGGTGCATAATTTTAACACTGGATGCCTCAACTGTCTTATCTCATTTATAATATATAATATAGAAGGGAAGTACAATCTCGACCCAAAATGACGGCTATTTGTCATCTGCTGTCATTTGCTACGTTAAACAAACATACCTGTAAGTACATATTGCGTGGAATTTGAATAAAGAAAAACACAGAAATTATTACTGCTATTACAAAAATAAATACAATAAGCAACAAAGAAAATAATAAGATGAATTAAAAACGCAGTAGAATTGCTCCAAGGATAATGTTTAATTATTCTCGATTACTCCCAACGTCTGTCATGATCAACGTCAGAATAGATGGCAGTGGCGTCCTCTCTGTAGATTGACAGTGCTGTCAGAACGCCAAAATCCTACACGCAGACCCGTTAAAAATGACAAATGTCGCTTCTTTTCTTATCTCTTTCCTGGTTTTATCTAGTGCTATGCAAAAATCTATATAAAAATGTTAAATATGAACTGTCAACGCATGATCTGGATTACTAATTTCGCATAAAATATCATCATATTTGAGTATACAAAGTGGAACTTTGTGATACTGTTTTTTTGGGCAAAACAGTTACACAAAATACTTCATTGTGTCCACGAAAATGAAAAAGTCTTTTGATATTTACAATCTAAAGCAAAACCCTGCCCCAATAAACAACCCTATGTTCCAACATCAAATATTTGGTGCAACTAGGTCGGCAAAAATGTTTTCTTCATAGAAGACCCATGTAGTGGTTCCATTTAACCTTCATAAACCCGGGTTGGATCCAACTGTATGAGTAATAATATATTATGGGGTACAATTGTATCCCGCCCTGGTTTATGAAGGTTAAGAAAATCAGTTTTTATGAGAATGGCGTGTGCTTAAACGGTTGCTTCATAGCAGGAGTGTAAAACTAAAGAATGTAACATTTATAATTTCTTGGTGTTCTGTTGGTAGTTAGGAGCATTTTTTAAAAATATTCGCGGCACAATAGGTTGACAAATAAAATTTCAATTTGTTAGTACCTAATTCAGAAAATTAAAACTAAGAAATTATATATTTTCAAAATCGAAAAGTTAGATAGAATCGAACCATGCAACAAAATACAAGATATTTTTTTACACGGTGATATGTGCTTATCATATATAAAAAACTGTTTGCAAAATTAATTACCTGATCCTTCACCATTAACATGCACTTTCCAACCGTAACCAGTATTGGTGATGTCTACCATGCTTTTGGGCTCATATTTCCACGACAAGCACTGATTGGTTCGCAAAATTTTAGTATTTACCGATCGAATATCAATTGGACTTTGCCTGGGGCCAGCCGCTTGTGGAAAACACTTCTTCCATGTTTCAGGTCCTAGAAAATACATGTATATTATTAGATATTTATTTTTTACCGTAGAAGTACCGACAGTACTTGTTAGGGATTTGAAGAAAATATTGTTAAGTATGCAGCCAATGCATTAAATGTCTTGTTATCCGTCTTCTAAGCTTATCCAATTAATTTATTACTTCCTCAGACTCAATAATACTTTCTTCAAATCCTTTATTTCTATGTTACAAATCTTGTGAACCTTTCTTGATCGTCCTGTACCGCAATGGCCATTACGTCACCTCATATTTTTCCGTAACATTCAGTAGGTATGTAACAATTTTAGACCAATATTTTTTTTTCTAGCATAAAAAAAAGTATTGCGCTGATCGCTGAATAAAACTTTTATGATTAGTCAGTAATTTTCTGTTATTATTTCACTGAAACGCTCTATCATTAGTTTTTATCGCGGTATAATCGTTTTGGGAATTAACTTGGTCTACTTGTAGTAAGGTATATAATTTGTATGTCGGTTCTTCTTGTTTTACCTAATGATAATAAAAATGCCATTTTAAACTTTGATAAATACGTACTCAGTAAAATAGTTTACTTATGCTTATTTGCATGTATATGTACGTTATTTTAATGACATACAATTGCTTTAGTAAATATGTAACAATTGCACTTGAATGTTCACTATTCCGATGGGGTTTTTATATTAAAAGGCTATATAGCAAATTTACAAGTAAAATAAATACGCTTATTTTAGGTAGACGTGAAAAGTGTATAAATAATATCTGCAATAAATTTATTCACCAGTTATACATTGACATTACGGCAAGATATGATTATTTCTAACAGCTTGTCTGATTGCACAATAGAGAAATTTACTTTTATATCAATTCCTTCAAATTTAATTTTACAATACATGCGCCATCTCTGAATATGTAGCAAAGAGGTGAATCAAATTAGTTAGGAATTAAACCAAAGTTGTATATGGAAAATTTCATTGTAAAATTTAAAAATACACTTAAACATTTATTTAAATCATTTATCCTAAACATTATTCCAAGAACAGTGACGGTATTTAACTACTAATGCTAACAATGTTAATTCCAATCCTAACTTAAGTTTCCATTATAGGTTATTCAAATAAATATTTATTCTATATTCAACTTAATGTGAGATTTAGCGGATTTAATGCTGGATGGATTCAAATAGTTCTGATGATAATCGATCTAAATTAGATAAGTACTTGTCATTAGACCGTCAATTAGACTATTAAGCTACCCAATCTTAAAAATATAACTTGATAATAGTTCATGAGATAATAGTTACCATCATTTGCACCCATCCAATATTAGAATAAGCTAAATTTGTTAATCAAAGTAATTTACAAGGTACATGCGAACGTTTGAGGGTGATAATGTGCCGAAACATAGTAAAATTACAGGTAATTATACCGGATCACACGTGCATACCTATCAATAATCTAACTGCTTGTCTCATTTAAATGGTTTCAAGGTAATTCCTATGATTTATTTGTCTTATGCTCGTATCGCGCATGCATTCATAGGGAAATTGTCAATTAAGGCTAATGCGTGGCGCTCAATTTGCGTGTGCGAAACATAAGCAAGCTAAGAGCTATATTTGTGTAGTATTGTATGTTCTTAGTAATTAGTGCCGTATCAGGTTTCGGCTTAATTTATACTTAATTATAAAATAAATAAATTGGGCGATATTTAGAAAAAAACTCTTTTATTGCAGACAACAAACAATTTTTTTACATGATCATAAAGGAGTCTTGCAACGGTAAATTATTTCTCTGCAGAATTTATGTTTCAATCATGATTCATAGTTTGAATTTTTAGCGATTTTTTTTTTAGGAAAATAAAAATTTATTGTTGCACTGCTGACTAGATGGTAATAAAAAAATATATTTATATTTTTTGGACGGCATAATAAAACTATAAATAAAAAAAGAATGCATGTACAAGCTGAGTAAAACCGTAAAAATTTATATATTAAATCTGGTATTATATACATATATAATTTACCCGTCAAGAATAAATTTTATTAAATTAAGTACACATACCTAAAGATAATCATTGTTGTAAAGTGATATGCAGATGTAACACTTAATTAATTAATTGGCTTTTGTTCATGTACTTAAACTCAATTATCGATAATTGTGCATGTTATCTAATTAGGTTTATATTTACATGTATTTATAATTAAATATTTTAGAACAATATTTTCTCATCGACTGTCAATTAGCAACATTACTAATAAAAAATGTTTACTTATCATTAATAGCTTACCATTATTTTGGCAATATCCCCATTCGACGCTCATCTACAACAGAAAATGAATGATACTACAGAACACATTCCTTTCAAAGTGTACACACACAGAGGCACAAAAATTAAAATATTTAATTTGCTAAACGAAGTATTTCCAATAATATTGCAAGAAATTAATTAATAGGTTATGCGTAAATATATGTATGTGGCAATTTGCTAACATGGATACATTTTTAGTGAATGAACAAGTTATGACATATATATTATGTATTCTGAAATTTGCATGAAATAAATGGTGAAATAAAATAAGCGCCATCTTTACGATCCGTTTCTGTAATACATATGTATCATATCTCTATAGGTTAGCTTTGGTGTTTTCCACAGAGCCTTTTACTAATATAGGCACGGTTCAATAAAATTAACTAACCATTTTAATTTATCATATTATAAATATTGTATTACGCAGTTTCAGGGAAGGGTACTGCTTTAAACTGATTTTAAATCCATGAGAAACGTTTCTATAGAGAAACTTTTTTACTGTCAATTATAGTATCTTTTTTTAATAACAACCTTTTTAAATCTATCTTCTGACTTTGCTAAAAAGAATTTAGGCTGTTAGATACTTTTTAAGTACTGCAAACTACAAACAAATTGTGCTTCTGTCAACTACTGTTTGGTGAAAATATTTTTTTATTTTAGAAGCACCACATTTATGACTAATTTCATCACAGTTGTATCTAGTTGAAAGACAACAACATTTTATTAACATCCCATGTGTAAATATCACTGTTAAATCGTTTTGTAAATAACACCGATTTAACTACACCCGTGTTAAATGCCCTTGTAAACGTCATTATTATGATCAAAATTTGAGTTAAACCAAAGCAATTTCTAGGGTTATATAAAGAAGGAATTTAACTTGAATCTGTTTAGTTAAATTAAAGTTTCAACTTGTTCTTATTAACAATGAAAATAGTTCCTTTAATATTACTAGAAAGTCAACACGTTTTTTTTTTCATTCAACTAAAAATGTGGTTAGATAAGCAAATCTGAAGTATTTTGGGTCGTGGAAACTAAAAAATATCAGTACGGTAGTAGCACATTCATTTTGTAGCTATTTTCTTCCTATATAGTATAACAAATACGTTAAATGCTTACATGTACTACAGAAATTGTCCCATAGATGGCGCTTCTCTTATTTCATTCCAATGACAGAATATATTTAGCAGAAATAGCAAGGTAAATACGATTATAAATAATTTATCTGGTATATTTGCGAGATAAATAACTAATAGAAGTAGTGATTGTTGAAAGGGCGACTCCTTGCGATCAACCCCTAATACGCGGGACAATCACTAGGCGTGTTTACTACAATATCAACCCCATGTCCCTCCATATTATTCACTCAAATAATCTCACTTTTGTGTGTTTGAAATAAAAATTTGCTTGTCACTATGTGGACTAGTGGTTTTCTTGAATAAAGTAAAATTTGGTCGACGCAACCAATCTCTTTTTTTTTTTTGTACAGAAAGAGTTGTGTCAATAAAATGTAATTTTTCATGTGATACGTTTCAAAGGGTTAGATTGACCCCATGCTAGAGTTACCATAACAATATAAATTTCTTGTACTAACAGCAAATACTTAACAGTGTTTTCTAGCACCTCTAACAATTTAAAATTACATCGAAATTTTACATGGAATAATGAAAAATTACGCATTAATGAATAGTGTAAAAATACATCGCCATATTTCAATCCGAGGTGTACTACTACATCCAGTATTAAGATTTGCGCACAAAAAGAAAGGTCATACATTTTGAGTGGACAAATTTTCTCAGTGTAGATATAAAAATGCAATACCAAAGATTATCAGACAAAAGAAAATATTCCACATTTTTATCTCATCACTACCCAAATTATTTCTATTTTAAAGTATTTCATTAAAAATGGATGCATATTCATTGCTTGAAGTAATTATAAATTAAGAATAAAATTTAACTGATCCATAGATAGATCACTGATGGGCGTTAAGGAGTTGAATTATTACGGAAAATATGCGTCCCATAAGTTCCAACTGTATTGAGTTTATTTCGATGTTAATATTTGAATAACAATTAAAGGATCAGGTCGTTTACGTGACGAAGCATGGAGCATGAAACTCTGTAAGGATAAAATTGAATCGAGAATAATGAAATTCATAAACAAACATGATGAAAGAGGCGGTAGAAAATGGTTTTTGCCTGCTAAAGACGGTCAATGTCTCTGGAAAGTTTTACAATGAGGTACATAATTGCCAATGTACTCGTACTATAGGCATTTACGCATTTATAACAAAATAGTGAATTTATTGCTTTTCTGTGCAAAAAGAAGACTACCTGCATCAGATGTTGGATATATGGTCAAATGTCTGAGCAGGAAAACAGTTCTTAGAACGCGTACCTTCAACTAAAATAAACTGAAGTTGATTGCATGCAATGAATATAATATCTGAGAAAACGTGAGGACTATTTCTTTATTTTCTTAAAAGTATATCAATAGGTGTGAATTGTATATTGTTGTAGTATGATGGATTATACAGTTTTGTACAAAATTTGCAGAATACAATGTGAAATATATAGACATTCACAAAACACTTAACAAAAGCATCATGTAAACCCTTTTCTGTAATGTGTAAGCAAAATTAAGACATTCTGTGGATACATTTATAAAACAAAATAACGCATTTGCATTCTCGCAATACAGGGTGATTATCTATATATGCGACAAACTTTAAGAGCTGATTCCTGAGGTTATTTGATCATAAAAGTTCATATGAGTATATGTCCAAAACGGTTTGGTTTTAAAGTTATTGAATGTTTAATAATAAATTATGAATTATGACTAACACGATATAATATCACAGTTGGTTCTTCAAAAACTATTGCATTGAGAGGGAATTGTTTATTTGTCATTTCAGTATTTGTCAATAGTTGTCAGAGTATTCATTCAGTTTATTACTAGTTTCTGTTTTCTAAAATGAATTATACGAATGCTGAGATATGTGATATGCATTTCGTTTACGGTTTTGCCAATGGAAATTCGCGTGCTGCTAGACGTCTTTATGAAGAACGATACTCGAACCGTATCATCCCGCATCATTCAATATTTGCCCGTCTTCACCAACGTCTTAGTGAAACGGGAAATTTAAAAAACGGACGACTGATAACGGGCACCCATCTACAGTGAGAACTCCACAAGTTGAAGAAATGGTACTAAATGAAATTGAGGAACATCCTACTACAAGCACCAGAAAAAATGCGTTTGCTTTAAACATTAGTCAAGCCACAGTTTGGAGAATATTGAAAGATCAACTGTTGTATCCATATCACATTCAACGGGTGCAGGCACTTTTGCCAGCAGATTTTCCGCAAAGAGTGGCTTTTTGTCAATGGATGCAACACAAAATCGCACAAAATCCTGACTATTTGGCTCAAATATTATTCACCGACTAGGCTACTTTCTCTAGAAACGCGATTATTAATTTTCATGATAATCACATATGGGCCGAAGAAAATCCGCACGAACTAGTGAATGCCCGTCATCAACATCAATTCTCTGTCAATGTGTGGGCCGGAATTGTTGGAGATCACTTGATAGGTCCACATTATTTACCGATGCGGTTAAATGGTGACGTATACCGCAATTTTCTTGAAGAGGAGCTACCACTACTGCTGGAAGAAGTTCCGTTGCAATTAAGATTACAAATGTATTTTATGCATGACGGTGCTCCAGCGCATTTTAGTTTAGTTGCTCGCGAGTTTTTGGACAATACGTATCCAAATCGGTGGATAGGACGGGAAGGTCCACAACCGTGGCCTCCTCGGTCTCCAGATTTAAATTCTTTGGACCTTTTTCTTTGGGGTCACCTTAAATCATTAGTTTATACGACTCCCATTGAAAATGTCGATGAACTGAGAAATCGTATTATCGCAGCTTTTCAAATAATTCGAAATACCCCTGGTATTTTAGAACGGACTCATCAGTCAATACGACGGAGGATAGAAGCTTGTATTGCAGTTGGGGGCGGTCATTTTCAACAGTTAGTATAAGTTAATTTTGTTTTTTTAATAAATTAATTATTTTGTTAATTTATAATAAAAACATTAATTATGTTAACTTACTATTAGACATTGTACAACTTTAGAACTAAGCGATTTTGGACATATGTTCTTATGAACTTTTATGATCAAAATAACCCCAGAAATCAGCGCTTAAAGTTTGTCGCATATATTGAGAATCACCCTGTATAGTGTACGCTGTAGCTACCTATATACATATTTGCACACAATTTAGATTTCCTTGCGTTGCTAGAATAATTTTTAAATTGATTACTGACAATTGCGAGTTTATGATCCTTATATAATACTCCAAAACCCAATTAGCATTAATGCAGAAAATATTGTGAGATAATTCGAATATTTTCCTTGCCACTATTATTTCTTTACATACATACAAATATTGTTATGCAATATTATTTACTAACGTCACTCATTTTTCTTTCTAATCTATTTTTTTTTCACCTATTTACAACCGGTAATATTCACATCACCCAAATAACAATCAATCATTTTCACGTGAGCCCGCTGATAATTTTAGTTAACAGCAATGGCGTGTCGGTCCTTTTTAATGATTCTGTTTGCGTGTAATTTAATTTATTCCCTCCTATAAACCTGTGTTCAATGTGTACTGACATCTGCATACTTATTGCCAAATGTTCGCGTACTAACTAACCTCTGGAGCGTAAATATTAATCCGATAATTATGAAGCCATCTGAGCGTAATCACTTATCGTATTTTACGAGCCCAAATCCCGCGATAGGATTTACAGATTGCACCTACACACTTGTAGATGACACAGATAAGCGGATGTCGAAAGTACAAATGCCGGACATAAATAAGATGTTTGCTAAGTTGCACAAAAGCATTTGTTGTAAGTAACAAGAGCGAGTGGGATCAAACCACCATCTTGAAATGGAATAAAAATGCTATCAAATGGTACGCAAAACGGCAGAGGGAACTGGAATAGGAATACATGGGTCTAGAATCCAAGTACTTCGAAAGCTTGTGTAAATACGTAAGTATCTTCCAAGTCGAAAGATTCGTCTAAGTTTAATATTGACAGGAATTGCCGAAAGCAGGAGATTATCATTATGTCTGTTAGTTAAGCAGTCATCAAGGAGCTGAGCTCACATGAAATTAGTTCCAAGATGGTCTGGGAATGCCTAGGGAAATTAAACGACTTAGGTAAAAGGAATAAAGTAATCCTCCTGTGGGTTCCGGATTACAGAGGAGTGGAAGGATAATCGTGCAAAAATAAGGGCTGGAACAGTGGAACGCTTTTTAGTAGGGCCAGAACCTTTTTGCGGGATAAGTATAGATAAAACTTAAATGTTCGTTTACCTAACCATAAAATATTATCTAACAAAAGGATGTTTGTTCAGGGAACAAAATCTGCTGCTTTGACTGAATACAGCGTCCTAGTGTTTGAGAATACTATACTCTGCTTGGCTTCTGAGTTGAAATCAGGGTTGCTACTGCTGTTGTGGACTTGAACCTGAGTTTTAGGTAGATCAAAAGTCGACTAGGAGAAAATCTAGGACAAGATGCCAACCCGGAAGCCAAGCAGAGTGTATTATGGATAACTACTGCGAAAGTCTATACTAAGTTTATGATTAGTATGTAACGAACGCCAAACTTTCCAACTGCGTTCCGATAGGCTTCCCTAAAGCCTAGCATAGCGGAAGAAGAACTACCTACGACGAATAACAGAGGGCAGCACCGGGTCGAAGATTCGAGAATATTCTCCAGAATCTTCGAGGACGTTCTAGAAGGCCCCCGAACAATCTGGAAGTTCGCGCCAGCTATAAATAACGCGTCGGGTTGGCCAGGAGGCAGTCAATCGATACGAGTTCGATAGTGCGGTCGCGATTGAATTAGTACATGTAATATAAATATCGTTTACATAAATAAAGACATTAGTGGTTAAGTGATATAGTTAATAAGCATTTTTAATAGATTTTAATTACCGTAATAGTGTTAATAGAATAAGTGAATTTAAATATATCGCCTGTGTGTTTTTCTAAAACCCCGACAACGTTTTAAGAACCGAAAAACGTTACAATTGGTGTCAGGTGTGGGGTATTGGCGATATATTCGTGAATATAAACTGAATTAGTGGACTAATAGTGCGTAATTAGAGACAATGGCAGCGAAATACTGTAAATTAGTGGACTTGAAAGTGGTAGACCTCAAACGGGAATTAGAAGAAAGGGATGAAGATACGAGTGGAAGGAAGGCCGAGCTTCAGTCGAGATTACGAAGAGCAATAGAAGCAGCTGGTGAAGATCCTGAGACATATTTGTTTGAAGTGTCTGGTGGTAATGGCGAACTTCTAGTGGAACTTAGAAACATGGAAGAGAAAAATATGGAAAATTCTCGCAATTTAGAAGAGAAAGTTCTAGAAAATTCTCAGAAAAATATGGAAAATTCTAGAAAACTGGAAGAAAAGATTGAAAACATGGACGAGAAGAATATAGAAAATTCTAGAAAACTAGAAGAGAAAGTTCTAGAAAAAATTGAAAACATGGACGAGAAGAATATAGAAAATTCTAGAAAACTAGAAGAGAAAGTTACAGAAAATTCTAGAAAATTGGAAGAAAAAATTATAGAAAATTCTCTTAATGTAAAACACGAATTAATGAACAGAATCGACGAAAAATCTAGAATGATTGAAGAATTGGACGATCGCATGAAGGTGCTAGAAGAACAAATTCATTCTGGAACCATACGAAACACGGAAGAAACTGGAAATTCTACCAATACGGGAAGCACTCAGATGGAACCAAGAAATCCAGTGCCCATCTGTACGGTTCAAAATAAATGTGACCTGCCTACATTCGACGGGAAGACTCCCTTGGAAGACTATTTGACGCTGCTGGATACCACGGCTACGGTATATGGGTGGGCGGAAGCTACCAAAGCAGCCATGTTATCAGTAGCTCTGCGCGGCGATGCGTTGAAGGTACTCCAAGCTATTCCTTCGACGGAGCGACAAAATTACCAAACACTACTTAATCAATTGGAGATGCGTTTCGGTAATAAACATCTGCAGCAAGTATATCGCTCGCAGTTGAAAAATCGCTGCCAGAGGTCGAACGAGACTCTACAGGAGTATGAAGCTGACGTCGTTCGTCTGGTTAAGAGTGCGTACCCAACGGTACCGGAAGATGTGTGCGAGAGTCTCGCTGTGGAAAAAATCCTGGATGGCCTGCTTGATAAGGATACTCAACAGGCAGTGAAGCTCGCTCGCCGCAAACGTTGAACCAGGCTTTAGCTCAAGCACTAGATTTTGAAGCCGTGAAGCAATCGGTCAAAGGACCTGCTCGCGTCCGTGTTCTAGGAGTCACGAGGAAGAAGAGCCATTAGAAGGAATTATGACGAAATTAAACGAAATGATGACGAAAAATATGACGGAATTGATGACGAAAAATATGACGGAATTGATGACGAAAATGGAATCCGTGCAAACTAGGCAACCAGGAAGACGATGCTGGAATTGTGGAAGGATGGGGCACGTACGTAGTCGGTGTCCCGATCCACGAAAACCAAAGCGACGGAAAACTAAAATGGCCGACGAGAAGGGGCGATCGTCGACCTATGTAGCTGATGCCCCAGTAACACCAGTGATTGTTGCTTCAGTGGGATGTAGACCTAGCAGCCTCGTCGTGTATGGGCATGTAAATGGGAAACGAGAGTTTACTGCTAGATACTGGTGCAACAATGACAATTCTTCGGCCGGAAGCAGTGGGAAAGAAGAACCGGATACATCCAACCAGATGGACGCTACGTACGGCAACTGGGCAATCAGTCAACGTGTTGGGGGAGACGATGGCCCACTTCCGTATTGGTGATACTGCATGCCAGTATCGTGTAGTAGTTGCAGATATAGAACAAGACGTAATCCTCGGAATGGACATAATGACAGAATTTGGGTTCAAACTGGACTTGCAAGCAGGAGTGTTGAAGGTTGGCAAAGAAGAAGTTATTCTCAACCATAGCAAGAATATGTCGGCCTGCGTAGTGTTGGCAGAAGAAGTAACTGTGGCGAGCCGCAGTGAAACCATTGTGGAAGCGAGCGTGAGTGGAGACATTCCCAAAGGGCAAGTTTTAATGCTGGAACCGGGAGCGATTAGCGGTCAAGGTCGTGGAATACTGGTCGCTAAGGCAGTGATACAAGCTGGAGAAAAACTGCCCGTCCGACTGATGAACGTCAATAGTTATCCAGTAAAGCTGAAGAAGGCGTACCTTTGGAAAGTTGTGCTAGTGTGTCGTCGATTGTCAACAAAGAGGATGGCGTAACAACAACTCCAGATCCGCTTCCTGGATGGTTGAATAACTTCATTGACTTGTCTTGCAAGGATTTGACAACACAACAACGCCATACCGTGAAACAGCTGCTTGGACGCTACCAAGATCTTTTCCAAGCAGAAGAATGGAACACGAGGGGCAGGACTAATGTTGTACGACATCGAATAGACACTGGAGATGCCCAGCCGATCCGCCAAGCCCCAGAAGAATTGCCATTGGCGAAACGAGCCGAAGCAGAACAAATTATACAGGATATGGAGCAGGATGGCGTAATTGAACCATCGAACAGTCCATGGGCTTTCTCCAGTGGTACTGGTGAAGAAGAAGGATGGTTTCAACTAGGTTCTGCGTGGATTATCGACAAACTAAATAATGTAACCAAGAAGGACAGTTATCCTTTGCCCAGAATCGATGACACTTTAGATACCCTAGGTGGGTGTAAGGTATTTTCGACCCTCGACCTGAAGAGTGGTTATTGGCAAGTCGAAGTAGAGGCAAAGGATAAGGAGAAGACGGCGTTTACGATCGGAACAGGATTGTGGCAATTTAACGTCATGCCATTTGGGTTATGTAATGCTCCCGCGACGTTTGAAAGATTGATGGACAACGTACTGAGAGGACTATCCTGGGAAACTTGCTTGGTATACCTCGACGATATAATTGTCTTAGGAAAATCTTTTGAGGACCATTTGAAGAACTTGGAGCAAGTATTTCAGCGATTGAAAGGAGCGAATTTGAAGCTTAACCCCAAAAAGTGCAACCTGTTCCGGAAGCAAGTGCACTACCTCGGCCACGTAGTATCAGAGGATGGAGTGTCGGTTGACCCAGGGAAGACAGAGGCGGTCAAGTCTTGGCCGGTTCCGAAGGACAAGCATGAAATAAGAAGTTTCCTTGGGCTATGCACTTATTACGACGATTCGTTCCTGGATTTGCTAACCTCGCCAAGCCTATCACGAGACTAACTGAAGAGGGCAGAGACTACGTCTGGGAGAAGAGCTGCCAGGATGCCTTTGAGAATTGAAAACAGAAGCTGACCACTGCGCCCATCTTGTGCTATCCACAGGCTGAAGGAAAATTCATTTTGGATACTGATGCCAGCAACGTGGGCATCGGAGGCGTGTTTGTTCCAAGTTCAAGATGGCCACGAAAAAGTGCTCGGTTACTTCAGCAAAGTGCTGTCGAAACCGGAACGCAACTATTGTGTGACCAGGAGAGAGCTGTTGGCCGTAGTTAAGTCTATAGAGCACTTCCATAAATATCTCTATGGCAGGAAGTTCTTGTTAAGAACCGACCATGCGGCATTTGATGTGGCTACTACGCTTCAAGAATCCGGAAGGGCAGGTTGCCAGATGGATAGAGCGTCTGCAAGAGTATGACTTTGATTCGGAACATCGGCCTGGAACCAGTCATCGAAACGCTGACGCACTATCGAGGAGACCCTGTTCCAAGGATTGCACGCACTGCTGTCGTGCCGAAGAGAAAAATGAAGCAACCTGCTTGAGGACTACTGTCATAGATGATAGATGGACTGAAGACCAAATCCGAGCTGACCAGGAGTCTGACGAAGTTTTGAAGCGTGTGATGGAGTGGAAGATGCAAGAAGCGCGGCCTAACTGGGAAACGGTAGCACCGTATTCGCGAGAGCTAAAATCGTATTGGGCTCAGTGGGGCTCTTTGGTAATGGAAAATGGTCTTCTCAGACGAGTGTTAGAAGACGAATCTGGGACCAATAGCAGACTTCAGATTGTGGTTCCGAAGGCAAGAATTCCCGAAGTTTTAAAACTTCTTCATGATGGAACATCGGGAGGGCATCTTGGAGTCCGGAAGACTATAGAGAAGGTCAGAGAGCGATTCTATTGGGTTAATTGCAAGAATGACGTGAAAGACTGGTGCCGGAGATGTACAACTTGCGCCGCTGCCAATGGACCTTCCCAAAGGAAGAGGGCCCCTATGAGGCAATACAACGTTGGCAGTCCTTTTGAAAGGATTGCGATTGATATTGCCGGACCATTTCCCACGACGGAATTTGGAAATAAATACATCTTGGTTGCAGTAGACTACTTCAGCAAATGGGTGGAAGCTTACGCATTACCAAATCAGGAAGCTGTTACAGTGGCTGAGACTTTAGTTAAAGAACTTTTCAGTCGGTTTGGTGTGCCGCTTGAACTTCACTCCGACCAGGGACGGAATTTTGAATCAGCAGTGTTTCAAGAGGTGTGCAAAATATTGGGTATTCGCAAGACCCGAACAACAGCCTTGCACCCGCAATCAGATGGCATGGTGGAGCGCATGAACAGGACAGTTATCAAGTATCTATCAAAAGTTGTCGCAGACCACCAGCGAGATTGGGACCAGCAGCTACATCTATTCTGCTGGCGTATAGAGCATCGGTCCACGAAACCACTGGCCAAAGTCCATCTAGTGTGCTTTTTGGACGAGAACTGCGCTTACCATGCGATCTTAAGTTCGGCTTTAAACCGAATGAAGAAGTAGTTGGAGATGACTATGTTTCGAACTTGCGGAGGCGAATGGATGATATTCACGATCGGGTGAGGGCGAATATTCATGAAGCAAGCGACCGCATGAAGGAACACTACGACATCAGAGCGAATGAAGGCGGATATCAGCCTGGAGACCTGGTCTGGCTGTTCAATCCTCAGCGACGTCGAGGCTTCTCACCTAAGCTGCAACGATCGTGGGACGGGCCTTACGAAGTGATAAAGCGAATTAATGACGTCATCTATCGTATCAGAAAGAAACCCAATGGTAAAGCAAGAGTGGTGCATTTTAATCGCCTAGCTCCTTATCTTGGGGACAATCAAGAGGACGAGCAGATGGTCCGAGTTTGTAGACTCCCCGAAGAAGAACTCAGCTATGAGGAGTTCATGGACAAGTATGGGAATGGCCGCAAAGTACGTCATGGTGTAACAACGGAGATTCAGGAGGATTTGTTTTTGGCTCCTGAAGGGTGCGCGTTAGCACATTGTGTTGCCCAAGATTTAAGAATGGGCAAGGGGATAGCTACCGTCTTCAAGAAGAAATTTGGTGGTGTCCAAGATCTCCGAAGCCAGAACCCTGAGGTGGGCAAGGCTCTCCACTTGCCAAGAAAGAAACGGCCTTTATTCTACTTGGTGACCAAAGAAGCCTCAGTTGGCAAGCCAACCTACCGGACGATGTGGGACAGCCTGATAAGTTTAAGAGAGCAGCTGTTGGAGCTGGAGATCAATAAGATCAGGGTGCCAAAAATAGGCTGTGGATTGGATGGCTTGGACTGGAGGGTCGTAAGGAACATGCTCGAAGAAATTTTCCGATATACTGGAATAGAGTTCCTAGTATGCAGCTACAACCCACGGTCAGCAGAAGGGAGGCGACGGACGGTAGCGTGCTATTTCTTCCGGACCTCGTCGTGTAGGAATGGAGAGAACTGTTCGTATCTTCATGGAGGTGATAGTTCCTGTTCCGGGACGGAACAGATCTAAGGAGGGAGCAGTGTAACGAACGCCAACTTTTCAACTGGCGGTTCCGATAGGCGTCCCTAGATGGCGCTAGCATAGCGGAAGAAGAACTACCTACGACGAATAACAGAGGCAGCACCGGGTCGAAGATTCGAGAATATTCTCCAGAATCTTCGAGGACGTTCTAGAAGGCCCCCGAACAATCTGGAAGTTCGCGCCAGCTATAAATAACGCGTCGGGTTGGCCAGGAGGCAGTCAATCGATACGAGTTCGATAGTGCGGTCGCGATTGAATTAGTACATGTAATATAAATATCGTTTACATAAATAAAGACATTAGTGGTTAAGTGATATAGTTAATAAGCATTTTTAATAGATTTTAATTACCGTAATAGTGTTAATAGAATAAGTGAATTTAAATATATCGCCTGTGTGTTTTTCTAAAACCCCGACAACGTTTTAAGAACCGAAAAACGTTACAGTATATTCGTCAACCAACAACACTTTTTGTATGTATAATCGAAGCCGACTCTATGTGAGTACATTTTCCCAAGTGCAGTTGAAATAAAAGGTCTATTTCCCCATAAATTCTTATACCGTCAGTGTATGACTTAAGTAAATGAACTACAGAACATTATACGATTTTGCTCATTACATACATCATTACGCAACCTTAATTTTTTTTTGTTTTATTTACACATTCATTTTAATAATTTTTATTTGTTGATTTGGTTACATTAGCTAAACTGTATGTTAGTTTTTAAATAAATCATTATAGATGTAAATATGCGAGGTCACATCACCCACTTTTTATTTAAATTAGTTATTCCTATTTATCCATTGCATCGGAATAGTAAACTAAAGTTACAATATTGTTTCATGCTGCAAGTTTAAGACGCCATTAGAGTCCTCAGAACTTAAATATGATTTTTACGAAAAATTAAGATATTTTACATTTCACGACAAACATAATGGACACAAATAAACCTCGTACACTCATAAAATTCTTTTCCGATTTAGTATAGTTTTATGACCGGTCAACGAATATTTCCACGTGCTCTTGATTTTAGGAGTAAAAATCTATTTCAGTAGTCATTGCTTACATTATAGGCATATTCGCCTTACGAGCGATTTCGATATATTTTTATTGTTGTCAATTAGATTTATAGATAGATTCTAACTGGTAACATAAAATGTTATTAATAATTGGCGTTTTTAAAGTGTAAAAAATATTTTTATTACGAAGGGATGTTAAACACGTTAAAAAAGAAATAGCGCATATTCGACATCACTATGCCGTTGTTATGCTACCAGTTGTCCTGCATGTCGGTAGTTGATTGCAAGAATTAGGTCATCGTGGTGAAGGAGTCGTCGTTTTAATGATTACAGCGTCTAAAAGAGATTAAGCTGCTAAATCTACTAAATTAATATTTGATAATCGTGTCTGTCGTGCTATATATATACTCAATATGCTTTATTGTTGGAGTGAAATAAGAGAAGCGACATCTTTACGACAATTTCTGTAATACGTATTTGCTATTATATTGGTAGAAAACTTTGTTGTAATATATCCCCCCTTATGTTGTATTATTTACGTAAAATAACGTAAAACGCTAAAAATTAACATAACGTATGACATACAAGCGTCATAACGGTTGCTTGGGAGGAACTTCGTTATCCGACGTGTTAAAATTAAAACGTTATTAGAGGAAAAAGGTATAGTGGGAAATGTCTAACAACGGAGACAGCTTTATACGTGATTCTGCCAATTAGAAAGAATAATCGCGCCGCAAGCGTAGCGGTTAGTGTGGTAGTTAGTGGTGTTGCGTCGTTGACAATGACATTTTGAAGAAAATACATTATACAAATTCACTTAAAAAGCGAAATTAAGAACAAAATATTAAAAGAAAATTGATAATTTCACGGCACGAATATCCAAAAAAGGAATTACGTTAAAAATAACAATACATCGCCAACGAGTGCCATCTACAGAGTCGAACTACAATTACCCAAGGAAGGTGAATAAATAAAATATAAAAAGGTCAAAACCTGTCAAAACTAAGGAAATCCGAAATAGTTGTTGTAATGAATGGCTATCAGGGATATTATTAATAAATTAATTGCAAGAGAAAATTCTAATTTCTCCCAATTTAGTATGATAAATTAACGTTACTTTTAACGCAAACTCCGAACAGTCACATAGAAGATGTGTGTTAGGTTATGTTGAATGTGTAGTTGGTGCTGTGAAGTAAAATCCGGCTAAAATTAATAAGTGAAGTGTTTTTATTTATTATCACCTTCCGAGGCAACGGAAACAAGGTAGTGAGATTTAAAACCGATCCAAAGTAGGTATAGAGAAACGACGAAAATGGTTTGGACACTTAATTCGACTGGAGGACCTGAGGCAAACGTAGCCGCAGAGGAAGAGAATAAGAGGGAGATCATGTTAAAGTTGAACAACGTGATGGGTTAGTGCTTGGAGGAGAGAGGCTTGGATTGGAACAGCGGAAAAGTGCTACTAAAGAACAGGAAACGTTGGGGAAATTTGTGTATCACTGAAAGTATTAAACGCCTTACATCTTGGGGTATATATAAGGCTATCATATACGTCACCTCTCTTTTAAAAGCTGGTATTCCTACACAGTTAAAATTGAATAATTACAATTTTTTTTTGTGTGTATTTTTTTTTTGTGTTTATTAAAAACAAGTTTGTAGAATAATATAAATACACAGAGATTCAAAATGATTGTCAAATCCGCTCCTATAGATAGTAACAGGGTGTAGGTATATGCCGCGTGTTTGTAATGAAGGTTTGAACTAAGTCAGTGTTGGAACATAAGAAAGTAAACGGACCTGTCATAAATAAGGAAAACGTAACCTATATTTGAACTCGCATTATATAAACGACTATGGATTGGTGTTTCTGCTTGTAAAAATGAAATGTAATTAATTTAACTTTACTAAATTATGATTTTACAATTCAGTACTAACTGGTGTTTAACTAAATTTATTTATTACTTTAAATTATAACATATAATTAGTATAATTATTAAGTGACAAAACTGCATCTCTTAGTTCTTCTATGGTATGCATGCGGTTTCTATAGATCCTATTTTTTAGATAGCCGAACATGAAGTAATCTAATGTGGTTAGATCAGGCAAAACTGTTGAAGATATTGGCAGGTTTGTCGAGCAGTATGTGCTGGAGCATTATCGTGCTGAAAATAACCTGCTTCAAGCTCATTTTCTTGTAACTCTGCAATAAACAATTCCAACATCTGTTGGTAACGTTGGGCTGTTACAGTTTCCTCGAAGAAAATTGGCCCTATTATTCGTTGCCTGGACATAGCTAACCAAACTCCAACTTCTACGGGAGGCAATTGCGTTTCTCGAAATTCGTGTGGATTTTCTGCAGACCAGATACAATAGTTTTGTAAATTGATATAGTCTGTTAGATGAAACCAGGCTTTATCCGAGAAAAATGATTTGATTAGCAAGTCATCGTCCCTTAAATTGTTATTAAACCAGTGACAATTTTCCAATCGCCTATCGTGATCTAATGGTAATAATTCCTGTACCGTAGAAACTTTATAGGGATGAAAATGTAACTTTCTTTTGACAGCTTATTGAGCTGAAGTGTATGATAAGCTTATAAAATTATAAAATGTAATAAACTATTTCACTTAATGTTAATATTGATTTTTCACCTGTTTGTTGAGCTATTACCACAGATAAATTCTCTTATTTTTCTTACAGTATTCAGAAATACTATTGTTGGTGATATTATATGTAAATATAAACGGTTTGAAAAAAATTATAAGATAAATAATCGAAAGATTCTACAACACGCACGCCAATGTTGCTAAATATCAAGAAAATTCATTTAATGTATAAAATTTGTATGTAGCTAACTTCGCTCATTAAATTGGTAATAATATAGATACATTTTTCAGGAAAACAGTTTTTTTCTTACGACAATCATTTTGAATCACATGGTATATACATTATGACAGATGTTTCGAATAATTTTACGAGAAGTGCCACATCTTTGTTTACTAATAATGCTGACTTTATTGATTAAACAACACTTATTTGTTCAAATAAACTCAACCGGTGTACTAAATTAATACAATTAAAATAACAAAATAATTATTTGTTTTTCTCGTTAGATTAACTATAATTTTGTTTGATTCAAGAATATTTTGCTGAAGAAACCTGTTGTGTTAATTCAACATCCATCGTTCCCTGAGTGTTTAAATCATTTATACATTTTTTGATATTTGGAATATTCTATACAGGTGATTAATTATATCGATTAACTTGTAATAAATCTTCGATTACTAAAAATGACCGTCACATGATTTGGATTAGTAACGTAGTTTCTCAAATTTAAACAATTCCATTCTTTTATAAAGATAAGTGTAGATGCAATTTGATAATCTACTTTTTTCAATTATCAATTATCAAATCATCTATGGCTATTATTATACTCGATGATCAATGATTATTATTTGGAGACCATATATTTCCTGATTATCAGCCTCCCTGCATATTTTAAGTCACAGATAAATCTGACGTCTTAATGGCAGAATTCACACTTGTTTTATTAATTGATATTTCCATAAGATTTACACATAGGATGTGAGCGATGTTGTATGCTAGAAGCTCGTTTTTTTAAACACTTACTGTGCATTCACTGAATTACTTACATGTTTATATACTTCTTGGGTGTGTTTTAGTAAACTAAACCTAATTAAAAATACGATAACCTTATGCTCTTAACACATAACGATTTGTTTTCTTCTCAATATACAGATATATTATAAATACACTCACTGATAAGCGATAACTTAATGCAGTTTTATTGTAAATTATAAAATATGGATCGAATTCTTAGAGCTAAAGTATTTTACAATATCCATACAGGAACATCAATCGTACTTACACAAATTTCTAACACGCCACACTATTTTCTTGTATACATTTATAAATCTTGATAAGTGATCTCCAATAACAAATTGAGACTTGTAATACATTGAAAATAAGTTAATTTTGTCAACCAGGTTGTTAATACATTACTACAATTGATGTTCCAAATACTTTTCGGCAAATGCAAACAAATTAAATTATTACTATATTACATATGTATATGTAAGGAAAATATTCCTGAAAAGCTTTAAGTTAGTTGTAAATCATATTGGAATGTTGTAATATAGGCTTTGAACAATTTGTATCTACGTCAAACAGTTGTTACTCTGTAACCTTTCAATTTTATTCGGTCGCTTATATATTTATTTAATTCTTTGTTGGGTGGTTTTAATATTTTTTTAAGTTATTATTTGGTTTATGAGCGTGTAAATTAAATTTGCAGTGTATTATAATATTACAATGCATGGATTTGTATTAGGAAAGTAAATAAATCACTCAAATAATAAACAAATATTGGTAAATTTTCTTTTCGTTATTTAATTTTATTAATAGTTGCGTATAAGTCATTTTGTTGTTTGCATTTACGGAGTTTTTATTATGGGTTACATGAAAGGGTGTGAGAGGATAAACTGAGAATCTAAATAGAACAGTTATAAGAGGTACAGAACGGGTTTAGGCCAGTACATTAGATTGCCTTTTTACGTTGGGGCAAATGATAAAAAGAAGAATCTATACGGTGTTTCTTGATTACCATAAAGTATATTGGACAGAATACTAATCTCAAGAAACAAAACAACAGAGATCACGTAGGACCAAGCAACTATAGTTAGTGTATTTCATAATAAATCAAGGATTAAAACGAGAAGGACTATCGACTTTGCTTGGAAATTAATAATGAAGGGTGTCTTGAATGATCTTGAAAAAAGTGTTAAACAGACTATAGAAAGCTAAGACCAGAGAAATTGTGTTAATTGTACTGCGATGACGGTAATGCATGTGTGTCGTGTGCGGACAGAAGAAGGTAGAGGAACACAAAGATCAACTGGTCAACCGAGAGGTACCACAGAGCATCAAGATGGGCGCTTCAGACAGACAAGCTGTACGAGACCGTTTTGCTACTACGTGTCAAATCGCTGACTGGGACTTTTTTCATGACGAATAAAAAATTGAGAAGAAAACTTCAGACGCTTAGGATGAAATGTTTAAGAAGAGTAAAAGGGGTAACAATGAAAAACATACTGAAATAATTAAAGAAAGCTCTACATTTAAAAACTTCTAATAAAGACAATGGAGGAAAACAGCAGATTAAAAAGTTTGGTCGTTTAATGAGATGGAAAGACTTGCAGAAGCTATACAAGAGAACTAGAAGGAGACTGACTATTGCAATACGAGATCTATTCAAAGAAAGAGGCATATGGAATGGAGAAAAAGCAACGAAGTTGGTAAAGGAATTGAAACAGTGGAAAATTAAAAATATAAGTAACTATATTTGTACACTTCATGATAGAAAGGATTTTTGGTTTTATGTGTTTCGTCCTAAATAATCCTTCCTTTCAATTACAGGATAAGTGAATGACAACAAAGTAACGTAAACATTTTTTTTAATTTTTTTATTTTATAACCAAAATTGCATGGGAAATACACAAGCCTGTTCAAGCATTCATTTCCCTTGATGGTGAATCAATCCCAACTATAAATTGCATTTTTACAGATTGTCAGACGCTGTATTAGGTCTAGACAAACAGAAAGCCTGATTTTGTTACATTTATAGGAACATTTGGAGGTACAACGCCCCCTCTCTATTTATAGCATACTTATACATGTAGCGCTTGCTGTTGCTTGTTTGTAGCTTTGCCTGTCTATCTATAGCTTTGCTTGGATAGAAATGTTTTATATTTTGTCATGTTTATGAAGTTGGAGATATGGATCTGTTCCGGGCAGACAATCTCATTTGTCATCAACATTTGTGGCTGGTTGAGTGGACCTTTATCCAGGTCACGGTGCCATGAGAAGAAGAAGAAACTTATGAAGAGAGCACAGTAAGCAATAACAATGGGTTGAAGTGCAACAAGCAAAAGCTATATAATTCTATTAGAGCAGCGGATAAAATAATTAACAATAGTAGAGTAGATTTTAATGAATCTTTAAATCGATCATGTTCAAAACGTTGGTACTTGCAGATTTCACGAAAGGATATAGGACTAGGAAAATGCAAAGGTAACTAGTATCTTGGTGCAAATGTTATACAGTGACCGGCACAAATACTGCAACATATGGGAAATTATTTTATTGTTAAAATATACTAAAACTTTTTTGGGGGGATAGGTTGTGCATGTCTAGAAACCCCAAAATTTATTTTGACACACGTCACGTGACCACTAGTATGGCGGTAAATTTAAAAAATATGCCGTGAATCTACAAAAAGTGAGGTTAGATTTTTAGAGTTTCATTTCTTAGTTGTTCATTACTATTAGTTATTGTTTAAATGTTTTTGCTTATTTAGTATTCCTATCATTAGCTAAAAATACTGGTTATTTATTTCTACTGAGTTTTGTAATTTTAAAACCTACATAAATACCTTCGGTGCGTGCAATAACATTGTGAGGGCTTAGATGTTTAGTGTTATGAGTTTTGGACTCTTCGATTTCGCTTTAACGCAGAAAACAAAAAGAAAATATGATAATCTTCATAAAAGTAATGTTTACTAAGTGGTTTAGAGAGAAAATGTTTGTAAAATTTTATTTATTACTAGTAGATACAGTTCCTTGCAACAACGATTGTCGCACTGAAATCGTACTTTTCAGTTTTCGCTATGTTAATTATGCAAAAAATTGAGAAAACTGTTTGAGTATCAACCAAATTTGGAAATAGTACTGCAGTTGAGCTGCCAAGAGCGAAAAAAATGGAAATATGTAATTCAATGAAACAATATTTGGAAAAATAGTGATTTTTATTTTTTTTTAAATATCTTTACAAAAATTTGCATGCGACCTCAGGATTGAATTTAAACAACTTCTTCAAATAACTTTTTTGGATATCATGTTATCTAACCCCACTTTTTGCAGATTCACGGCATATTTTTTAAATTTACCGCCATACTAGTGGTCACGTAACGTGTTGCAAAATAAATTTTGGGGTTTCTAGACATGCATAGACTATTCCCCAGTACTAAAAAGTCTTAGTATATTTTAATAATAAAAAATTTCCCATATGTTGTAATATCTATGCCGGTCACTGTATAACACAGTATAGTTCAAATTTAATGAAGTCCGCGGATTGGTGATATAATGGAGAAGGTAAAACAAATATAATACTATCAAACATTGTACGATCCAATCTGTATTTAAAGATCTTTAACACTACATGTTTCGACTAAGACTATGAAGTCATCCACGAAGGAATGATAGATGAGCAACCAACGAAATGAATGCATTAATAAAAACATCATTCGTTTGTAAAGTTTTTTTTGTCTAAATGGTGCGGCATAAAATTGTGTGAACTAAGAAAATTACTTGAACGAGTAGGCACAAAATAAAAGAATTTCTTAATAGAAATATCAAAAAAACATTTTAATTTTTCTACAGCACAAAAGACTTAGACACATAAATTATTGGATTACTCCGCGTTTCACCAGTTTGTCAATTCGAAATAGTTGTTTCGGGAATTCGTGGGTTTCCATTCTCAACTAAAGACTGAATGAATCAAAGAAAAATCTATTACCTAAACATCCAACTTTACCTCTTACTCAAAGGAAATATTTACAAATGTTTTCCCACGTTTACTTTGCCCGGCTAACATAGCAAGAACTAACGATGAATGTAAAAAGAAAAGATCATTCTACCCCAGTAATATCAATCAACGCTGAATACTTCTCGATTCAGTGAATCATTTGAATGTTTTCTTATGCATAAAGTTTACCTCCCGTTCAAAAGAAATATTTGTCAGTGCTTTCCCACGCGTATTTTATCCGGCTAATATACCAAGAACTAACGACGAATGTGAAAAAAAAAGATTGTTCCACCCCAATGAACCAATCAACTCTGAATACTTCTCGATTCAGTAAAACATTTGAATGTCTTCTCATGCATAAATGTGTCTATCTTTGCATAAAAGGCTTAAAGACGTATCTTTTTAATTAAATGGTAATAAAAGAGCATTGGTTTTTAATCTTTTTTGTTTTATAATGTGGGGTTTGTTTTTATTATAATTATGCATGATTGTGTATTATTACATTATTTTATCCTCTCTAAAAAATTCTTAAACTTGTTTATTATTAGGTTAAATTTGCATAAAAATCCACGGATTCAAATCAAAGTTAAAATACTTCTGCTAAAAATTAGCGATTGCAATGCGCAACAAATTTAAATAGGAGTGAAATCGAAAGTTTGAAAACTGCATTTAAATCAAGCGCACAACGTTGTTGTTTCGTATCTCGCAGTAGGAAAACTTTGACAAAGATTTACAGAGGTACATTGGATTCGCGCCAAATTTGAAGAATTTATTTCGCCGTTGAGATGACAACTAACAATAAAATCTAAATACTACTTCAAATGTTTAACGCCACATAAATATATATAGATTTTTTAAAAGGATGCGAATTAAATAATTTTTTTACGCGGATGCTAATTTTAAAAATTGTGATCGCCTGCTCTAAATTGATATATGTACACATGCTAATTAGATTAGTGTTTCGCAACGCACAACTTTGTTTAATTTAGCCTGACAAAGGTACGAATTGAATTGACGTTGTGAATTGGACAAACAATCCATAAGAGCGGAAAGTTAAATGTGAGATGAGTATTGATAATATGAATATTATTTTTAAAGCAAATTAAATATTTTAAAATCTCTTATTTATGTTTTAATTTACAAAAACGCACAAAAAATAAATGAATATATGGTCGACATACATATAAGCAAAATTTAGAAAAATAAAACTTACCTTTTTCTGCTTTGAATCAAAAAGATCAGCGACCAATTCAAAAACCGCACAAAATGAGTTTAAAATAAAAGCAGCACAGCGCTTATTTTATACTTGTCGAAGCTCACCACCAGAGGCGCAAACTGTAACGACCGTCAATGATCCTAATAAATACTAGTCTGAGACTCAGGAAGTTGTATCAGCTAACCCCACTACGGATAACGAATTTATTTCATTGCCATTGCCACACTACTAATTTATTGCTATCTATCTTAATGTACTCTGTTGCAGGCGGCTTCGTTATGTAAACAATGAAATATTTATAACTTGGCCCTCGCTTATTTGTGCATATTTACTTGTCGGGGGGTATGTAAGTGCGGCCAATATGCAAAATCGGTATTGTCTTTGGAATTCATAACGTCCGTACATAAATGCGTAAGATATTTGGATGAATAATGGATTTTTCAGGCGGTTAGGAACGTATTTGATTATGTGTCGGTTTGATTACATTCAAAAGACAGGCGATATTTCTATTGCTGCTTCAAAAAATGCTTTAGGAAAATTCTATACAGTACAGGTCATATAAACACAAGCATGTTGTATGCATTTTTATCGACCTGTCAATTGGTTAGAGATAAGGAGGCTTCAAAGTTATTTATCTGGAAGAAAATTTAAATCGTTTATATGTAGATTCAGAGACATCAGCTTGTATCAACCTTGAACTTCAAGGGCCTCACTGTAGCACCTTGGGCCCTTTACATCAAACCATATATATTAATGATGTTGATGGCAAATATATACAAGATATTTTATATATATTTATAATAGCTAATGACAAAGTTTATTCTGCATTTACGCATATCTACCTCAAAAAAAAAATCATTAAGATTCAAGTCGTCAAGTTAAGTGCAAGTAAATGCAAAATCAATACATAACAACTTTAATAAAACCAAAATTATGCACATTAGACTTCCAGATTTCAACTTTGAGCATGTACCATTTATAATTTGTCATAAACACTCATGGATCCAAAGTTTGTCGTCATGGAATTAGACTCACAGTTGTAGTATCAAGAATTAGCTGATGAATTTAAATATATGGGCTTAATTATTGATCCAAATTTTCTTTGAAACAAACATATTTATGGACAGTACCATACACACTAAAAAAATTAGTTTTTTTGGTAAAAATTACTTATTTTAATAATTGTCTGCATTGAATGGGGGTAAATATACAGAAATTTAAGAAATATTTACATGAATATTGCTGGGAAAAATTTCTTTTTTTAAAAAAAGAAATTCTAGCATTATAATATTACTGCGAAAAAATTAAAATTTCTTACAATCTGGAAAATTACAGTTAAAAATAAATTAATTTTCAAGTGGTAAGGACAAACGTGAATTTGGAAAAAAAAATATTTTACATAAACAAACCTTATTTGCATGAATTAGATATAGTAACTTAAAATTAGTTTTACTGTTTTTCTTGAAGCGATCAAACTATTTATGTAAAATAATATCTTTTATTCATCTTCTTTTCTTTTAAAAGAAAAAGAATATTTAACAAATCAATGTATATAACTGTAATAATGAAGAAACATTTTTTTAAGAAGAATTTTCTAAACACACTTCTGAACCTACACATGTTCGTTTACCGGACGAACGCTCTACCAATTAAGCCAGAGAGGAGATTCGAGCGACAAATCCAACATATGTCGATATCAGATCTTGAAAGGCCGGCAGGACGGCGAATATGCAAAGTTTGCAAGCTTTTTACAGTAAGAAATTAACAAATTAACGCATTTCTGCTAATAACTGTAATAATAAAGAGGAATTTTTCCTACCTACACACTTTCGTTTACCGGACGAACGCTCTGTCGGTCTTTCAAGATCTGATATCGACATACGTTCGATTTGTCGCTCCATTCTATACACTCCTCTCTGGCTTAATTGGTAGAGTGTTCGTCCGGTAAACGAAAGTATGTAGGTTCGAATCCTGCGTGAGGAGAAAATTTTTCTCTTAATTATTACAGTTATTAGCAGGAATAAATTAATAATAACTAACAACTTCTTGCGGGTTTCGCCGTGTGTCAAAACTTTCGCTCGACGTTTCGCTGTTCATACTGACAGCTTCTTCAGGATAACTAAACTGTTCAGTTCAGTCAGTTCAGTTATCCTGAAGAATCTGTCAGTATTAACAGCGAAACGTCGAGCGAAAGTTTTGACACACAGCGAAACCCGCAAGAAGTTGTTAGTTATAGTTACACCGGCCGTGAAAGCCTACGCAGTGTTAAATTAATAATAATAATAATTTTATTAGCCACTGGATCTAAAGAGATATGGGCTGCGTCAGGACAAGATATACAATTAATAAATAAATAAAATTACAGTAAATACGTTATATAGGTTTATACCTAAAATACGTATTTAAATTCAGCACACCCAAACTGATAGCTCCAGAAACTCCGACACGGTATAATAACACTTGTTCTTCAGATTACTTAAAAGAAAGTAATTTTTAAACCCTTGAGTTTCCAAATTTCGAACATTTTTTAGTAATTTGTTCATTTCTTACTGCAAAAAGCTTGAAAACTTTGCAAAAAAATATTTGTTTGGATTTAGGATAGCAAGTTCGATTTTCTTAAAGAAACTATATATTTGATCCGTACATTTACAGACAAAGTAATAGTAGATTTACGTCAAAATTGTATTATCGTTTAATCATCGCGTCATGATGTTCTAAACGTATAATAGCAGAGCTTTCTGGCCTATAGTAGCAAATACGTTAAACATATTCTACGAGTACAGAAATTGCCGTGGAGATGGCGCTGGCGGTTCTCCTATTTCACTACACTAACTTTCCATACTTCATACAAGTATAGTATATAAGTATTTCTACATGGTAGACATGGGTATCAAATATTTATCTATTACTTGCCAGATAAATATTTCTTACGAACTGTTATAACAACAGTTTCCCCAATGCATACGGTGGCCCTTAATTTTTTCGAATTAACTGCCAATATGGAGGGGCAACTGTGTCCAGTAGTTTTGGGGTAAGCATTAGTAATTTTCATATGTTGTTTGTATTTTATTGTCTTTAAATTCCAATTACATAAACTCTACCAGGGCACTTTCACCTGACAATATTTCCCCTTCTAAAAGTAAAATACCTGTATACGGTTTTAGGGACACAAAATTGCATCAAATTCGTACAGAAATTTTACCAATTTTTTTTTTAGTGTGTAGATCAAGACTATTGGCTAATAGAGTCTTCTAGTTATTGAACTTTATGCTAGTAAATCCCATGTATAAGTACAATTTATTTATTTATGTTTCGAAATATCGGATTAATCGATAAAATTATTTCTATCCATGGATTGATAATAAAAAATATGTGCAGCTGAAATTGGTTGCACTAGCGTTGTTGGTGTCTTAGGTAGAGCCATATTGTTTTGAACAACTTTGAGCAGTTGGATGTTTTCAGCAATGTATAAATTGCTTTTTTCCCCAGCAGGGACGAAAGCAATTTATGCACTGCTGAAAACAATTTGAGGCAGGAAAGTTGTACTTTTCCTCTCTAGGGCGGAAAGTAAGTGACATTGACATCTTATAATATGTAACATTATTGATAGATGACATTAGTACATTCGACCCAGTCTGAGCCCATGTATGAGATAATTGCTAAATTATTAGGTATTAAATTTCAATTAAACTATTATTAAACAATTTTAAAACGACGCTAACTTGACAGCTGTCAAAAAAAAATTGACAGATTAAGCCTATTATCTGTCATGTCATTGACAGATATGTCCTTATTATTTTTAGACATTTAGTTAAAATTGGTCTGGCTGAGAAAAAAATAATATTCTAACCACGTGAGGAAAGTGCTATTGCAAGCCTTGGGCAATATTTGCGCGCGGTCTGCAATAGAGCACTTTCCTCCCTTGGTTTGAAATATACTATTGCTTTCAATTTATGTATTCTGCACTTTTCAATCAATTCTGGCTTTTTGCATTGCACAATTTCTCTTTTTATTGCCGCTACATGCTAGTGTGCCAAAAAAAATAATCGAATCTTTTATAAAAGTGAAAGAATTTTTTAAATTAGGTCAGTAGTTTTAGACCTTGAATACTTCTGACAAACAAATTTGTATTCTTTACACGGCGCTACGAGAAACAGATGATAGATGTTTGGTATGTCAAAATTTTAAGTCATCAATTGCCATACGTTATAGAAATATATTTTTTTTAAGATAGGTAGCTCAATTGTTTTGAAGTTTATAGTTTCGACAAACTAATAAGCTGCTTTTTCAAAATATTAACATTAAAGCAAATTGTTTTATGTTTTTTCTTCATTCAACAATGGCGTTCAACAATAACAATGCCATCAATGGTGCGCAATAACTTAAAATCCTGTAAATTAATCGCTTTGCGTATTTTAAGCAATCTATATACATGAGCAGCACTGTACGTATCAGGATATACAACATTTAACATGTGGAGTTACATAATTCTCTTCTTTTGCTTATTTTGCTTTAGTAATCAATTCCGACGTTAAAGTTTGATCTGGTTGTTTATATACGCTTCCCAAACAGCATCGAAATTAAACAGATTTGTGAGGTTATATTTTTGCTAAAAGCGAATGCATTAGTTCGGTGCGCCGAATTTAAATAAACGCCATTAAAAAGAAATGGAAGTGACGAAAAAGTTAATCTTTATCTCTGCAGTTTAAAATCACGAAAAATAGATTGCACGTGAGAATAGACGTGCTAAATACGTTCGATCATGCGTAAAACTTGTACAACGATAAGTATAATAGATACATAAAGCATTCGTAACAAGTTTTCGGGAGGTTTTTGAATTCTGGATGAGCGCCAGAGGATTAAGAAGATGTGTTAATTTTCATATTACCTAATGTTCTTTTTGACACTTTAATTAATTCAAAACTAAAATGTATTTGCCTTGGTAATGCATTTATTTGCAACAAATCTGACAAGAAATTAAATTATGCCTATAAACCATTCCAAATCCCACAAATCTAAAGTATATACTTACTAGTTGATTATTGAAGATTTGAGCATCAATCTAATCGTTGTTTATTTTAGCTGTAAAATTGCAGAAAATGACGAATCAATCTATGTATCTTATTTATATATGAAAGTTGTACATACATACGATTCCTCTGTTTCCTAAAGTGATGAGATTTTCTTGTCGTGGATAGAATCCCTTCCCTTTCTTTTTCTATTCGTTGCCATCTCTTACTTTCCTGTGCAGTATCATCTCATAAGTGTTGTACTATTTTCAGTTTTGATTTATCTCTCGTTTTTTTCCTTTTTTTTCTATCAGCCTCACCTTCGACTGAATGCACTGCATGCCACTTCCGCGTCTGTCATTTTCCATGTAATTAAACCATAATTGTGCATAAAGAATCTATATTTAATTCAAAAATTATTTCTAGTCAACTTATATATAGATACTAGTGATGTAACGAATATTCGCATGTTTTTGAATATTCGCATTCGTATTCGCATTCGCAATAAATATGCGAATATTGCGAATAAAAAAGTTACCTGTTAAAATGGATAATTTAGAAAATATTTAAATTCACTGAGATTCTAAAACAACCTTTTGAGCACAAATTTGCAGTTTACACTAGAATAACCATCAATAACCTCAAAACTAAACTTGAATTGACAAGAATAAGACGTAAAAAGTCGAAACGATTCGGTTGTACTTGGCTAGTTTCGCTGCGGTGATGGAGAAATTTAATTCCCTGCGTGTGCGCATAAACACTTAATGCAAGTGTTCGTATAGTTGTAAATTGAGAGCTAATAGATGGCGCTAGTAAAGTCAAAAAGTTAATATTCGCATTCGCATTCGCGAATGTCTAGTGCACATATTCGCATTCGCGAATGTGTAAAATCACGTATTCCTTACATTACTAATAGATACATACTTAAACCCTTATATTGGGGATTATGTCCTTCATTTACCACAATTATGCCTTTTCTTGTTCTGATTGGTAGCCATCTAAAACGTATCCAGAGTGCACACCCACCCGTAATGCGCCTAAGCCGTTGAAATGGAACGCTTAAACAATTGGGGGCGGAAGTGGCTAATAGAGTTGATCCTAGTTAATTGCAATAGCGAAAATGGGAGGACACCTCACCTTCCATATCTTCTTTACCTGTACTCCTTAATTTATCCTTATTACTGTGAAAAAAAATCCTAAAATTTACTACCCGGACCAAGGCATTCTTAGGAAGACTGAAAATTAATCAACAAGTGTACAGAGTGATGATGCAAGAAGCAGAATTGAATGTCATGGACTGGAAAAAAAAAATAGATGGCAACGAAATTTATGAGGAAAATTAAAATTTTAAAATTTTATTGAAAAAAATACATTACTTTTGCGTGCTGCTACATTGTATCATAAATTATTCTGAACAAGGAGCTTAAAATTTGTTTAGAAGAATTAGATTTCGTACAGATGTTCACACCTTGAACATTCGGTTAAGGATACGTTGACTCCTCCTGTCCATTCTACAACTTTGTTCGAACGCTCATTTTCTTATAAGATTAGCAATTTCTATAATACAATTCCTGAAGAATTTAAAACCTTGAATTTGTCTACATTTAAAAAACAAATGAAATGTATGTGTTGAAATTTAATTACGTGTCGTGTGTGCGTGCCATCTGAAGCAATCTCTTTATCCCTTTATTTAACAAATCACATTTTCACTGTTGCCCTCAGATAAGTAGAGTTATTTTTGTGTATGTGCATCCAAATATATATTTACCTTGTGTTCATTGCAGAATTTAGATTTAAGTTTAGATTTAGGGAACTTGATCCATTTCTTTAGTTTCACTTACTCCAGGTTCAATGGATGAACAATTCAACTATTTTAGTTGTAATTGAATACATGTTATAGAAGTCACAATGCTTAACAAGTCATTGTCTTCTGCTGATATTGCAGACATTATATTTTTTACAAGGATATATTTAGATTGTTACACTACTAGTAATGTCAGTACGTTGTTTTATTTTTGTACTTAAAGAGGGTAAATAAATAAATAAATAAATTTTTATTTTAGGGAAATAAATGCCACGGCTTTTCCATAATGGGAGTTAAGAATTTTTATTACAGGCTTTTAGAAACCGAAAGAATAAGTGACCGTTTTGACGTTCCAAATGTAATACGTCAGGATCACGTCAGCATTAATTTTCCTTAATGTAAGTATCTTGGTTTTGCGGAAATTGTAATAATAAAATTCTGAATGTATAAAATTAAACTTTTAGCGTTTCGCCAATGTTAACATTGGCTTTCTCAAAATCGTAAATAAATCTGTAAATAATAGTCCTTTTAGTATTTGAAATATTAAAAAAAAATGTTTTAACATGAGAAACAAGCCACAAATATTCTAATAACATCATAGCTCTCAAAAACATATGTATAACAATAGTCATTCATTTAATTTCAATAAAATTGAGATATGAGAAAACCATTATAAAGCTAGAACCGTACTAGAAATGATACAAATTTAAAAAACATAACATTTCTTTTTTCTATTTTTTATTTCTTTTTTTTTCTCAACCTGACTGATTTTATAATCATTTTTGATTTTATAAATCAATAAATTACTATTACTATTACTATTACTATTACTATTCTGTTAATGACAAGCAGGATATTGCAAACTTATTAAACATATATTTTCCTATATTATAAATTAGAATTTCTTAAAAAAAAATATTAAACCAACAATGAATAACGCTTAATTTTATATTTTACCAAAACAACGTACATATAATAGTAATAATAATAATAATAATAATAATAATAATAATAATAATAATAATAATTTTATTAGCTACTGGATCTAAAGAGATATGGGCTGCGTCAGGACAAGATATACTATAAAAGATATATAATAAAATACATAAAATTACATTAAAATACCTTATATAGGTTTATACATAATCCACTTATTTAAATTCAGCACTCCCAAACTGATTGCTCCAGAAACTCCGACACGCTATAATAACACTTGTTCTTTAGATATTCTTTCAAGTAATTTTTAAACCCATGAGTTTCCAAATTTCTAACATTTTTTGGTAGTTTATTATATATCTTGATGCACATAAACCTCTATCTATATTAAAAGAAAACAGTTTTTTGTTTTTATGAGTGAACACCGCACATTCATAAATAAAGAGGCATGGCAAGGACAAAATACCATATTTAATAAATATAGGACGGCATGATTCCATGACACCTAACGAAAACATTGTTCGGACAATTCGCTTTTGCAGAACAAAACAACGCCCTGCACCCAAAAACAAAATGCTATACCGCAATCTGGAAGAAATATTCGCGTGGTAGAACATGAATAGTCCCTCCAACGATACAATATCTCGCAATCTATATATGGCATATGAAAGTGAACATAGTTTGGAGCATAATTGGGACGCATGGCTATCCCAAGATAAACGATTATCAATTCGACAGCCAACAAAATCAGTTTCAGGCACCACAGACACAGTCCCCAGTCGCACCATTGGTGATCTGTCGACAGGGCATCTAGCCGAAATGAAGGCTACCATTGAAGTTTTAGATTTATTTAATACAAGTCGATTATTACTACACCATCCAGACACCGCCAAAGGTTGCCAACGGAAAGAGAACAGTTAAGGTCGTTAACATATAACACAAAAAGAAGGGGTCCAAGAACAGAACCTTGTGGTACACCCATATAAAACATAATTTCTTATTGTATTGATAGTAAAAATATATACATATATATTTTACATTTGCATTAAACGCACATTCTCTCACATTCATCTCCAGCAGAGAAACTGCAATTGCATACATCCGCAAACCAAATCGAGGTATATCCCGTTGGTTCGTCGATGCCTCGAAAACGTGTAATGGCACGGGCATTGGAATCTGGAGGGACGGCGAGCGGGACGGGGAAGCTTTCAGCCTAGGGACCTCCCCCCCCGTCTTCCAAGCCAAAATCATTGCCATTCAGACTTGTGCTGAGGGCATCTCAAACTGCCCACGCAAAAATGGAAGGATTGAAATCATCTCCGACAGCCAAGCTGCCCTCAAAGCTTTGCGGGCTGTAGATTTGACTCTGAGGTGGTACTGGGGTGCCACAGAATACTGAAACAGCTGGCGGAACATCTTAATGTTACATTGAGATGGGTGTCAGGTCACTCTGGGATCAGAGGCAATGAAATCGCTGACACGTTAGCTGGGGGCGCCAGCGAGGTGCCGTTCGTGGGTCCAGAACCGACGTGTGGTAGCTCGTATGGGGCGATCAAAACGTTTGTCAGGTCCCAACTTGCTGCTAGGCACTGTTCCCTCTGGAATAGACTTGCCGGCGCTAGACACTGTAAATCCTTAGGACTCCAACCATATCAGGAAAGACTCCGTAAAGCAGTCTTTATGAGCAGGGACAGATTGAGATTACTCACAGGAATCTTAACTGGGCACTGCGCACTAAATAAACACAGGCACCGCATGGGGCTAGTGGACTCTCCCCTCTGCAGGAGGTGTGGGGGGGCGGAGGAAACTCCTGCTCACCTTCTTCTCAACTGCTCGGCAGTGGATGGGGAGAGGCAGAAGCACTTTGGGGTCGATCGGTTGGACGAACCCAGAGTTGACAAATTAGCTCTCAGCCAGATTGCGAACTTCTTTGATAGGGTGCAACCTGAGCGAGAGGGCTAAATATGGACATGGGGGCACAATAGGTCTCTCTGGCCGAGCTGCCTTCCTCGGGTTTTACACCCGCCCATGGAGGAAAAAAAAAACGCACATTTCAATATAATCTGCTTAAAAATGTCAGACAAAGTTAGAGAAAAACGAAACAATATTTAAAAATGAAAATTTAAATTACATAAACTTAAAAATAGCATTAATCTATAAGAATAAAAATAAAATATTATGTTGTGAATAAAATAGTTACAAGTTGATTATAAATATGAATATATTTCATTTTCTTTTTACAAATTTAAATAATTAAGGTAAAATTACAAAAATATAATTCTATTTCTCAATTTGTCTTGTTTTTCATGTTAAAATAGATTTTTTTTAATATTTAAAATACTAAATAAAGTAACTATTACTTACAGATTTATTTACAATTTTGAGAAATTAATGTATTTCTGTTAATAACTAAAATAATATAATAATAACTGTAAATTTTTCTTGGGAAAAATTCCTCTTAATTATTACAGTTATTAGCAGAAATACATTAATGTGTTAATTTCTTACTGTAAAAAGCTTGCAAACTTTACAATTTTAAGTCATTCAGAAAGCCAATGGTAACACTGGCGAAACGTTAAAAGTTTAATTTTCTACAATTAGAAATTTATTATTACAATTTCCGCAAAACCAAGATACATTAAAGAATTGTAAGGAAACGGAAAGAAATATATCCAAGTATTAATTTTGACAATATTATATATACCAGTTTGTATCTAGTATGTGTTAAACGAATTCAGTCATATATTTTTTTTGTTTTTAAATGCAATAGTCCAGACTATTTTTTGTTAGTTAAAAAGCATGATGATTACAATGTATATTAAAATAAATCAAATTAATTTACCTACATTGCTTAAAGCAACATATGTATGTTTTATGGATACCAAAATACACTTTACATGATCCTAATGGCGTGACAAACGAGAATTAACAAATATGACGTTGGTTTTTTGGCAAATGATGTTTATTTTTGCGAAATTAAGATGTATATCCCAGCTCAATTTTCAATGCTTTAACCTATATTTTCAAGTTTTGCGTGTTTCGCCGGAAATAAAAATAACTATGAAATTTTAAACGGAACGCTCTGTATATTTTTGCTTTATTATTATCTACGTGCCTTTTTGAGCGCGAAAACATATGATTTCCGTTTTCATAGTTACCAAAATTTTGACCTTTTATCTTTCAACCTAAAGTGCTGCGAGTTTGCTAAAAATCTTCCAAATGTCAATATAATCTCAAAAATCTACAAATATTGCCCTTTTTTTATAATCCATTTTTGACTTTGTTTGAGTAATGTAATTGAGTAGGTAAACAATAAAAAGACAGGTCCGCTTTCTTACAAAATTCTTTAAAACAAAAACTGGCGATCATCCTCAGGCAAGAATTACAGATCAGATGAGAATAGTGGACCTGTCTTTCTATTGTTTACCTTCCTAATTATCCTTTTTTGTTTCCTAGCTCTACCAGAATGCGACAACATACCCTTCAACAGTCCTATAAAAATTTGTTTTTTTTTTTAACAGAACGTCATCCAAAGCGATATTACGCAATAAAAGTTCTTTGACAAAGATCTTGCGCAAAAAAGGTTTTATAAAACTTTTATAAAAGATGTCCAGTTAACCCATTACACTATAAAAAACTCTTTGTCAAATATATTTCATCACAAAGATCTTTGTTAAGGAATTTTTATATAGTGTAATATCCGTCTTAAGAAAGAAAAATTGGTGTTGATTTCAATGAAACTCAACACTTTATATCTCAGTGAAAAGTTACTCCGCTGGAAAATAAATAAGAAGAAGGATTACCCCGTACAAAATTCATATTTAATAAAGGACTTATGGCAAATATAGCTACTAATGTACAGATTGCATATCTACTCTCATTTTGAAGTTAGAAACAAGGTGATATCATTAACACCTTTTTTAAAGTAAATTTTCAAAGAAGTCGGTTATAACAAAACAACACACATCTTTCTCTTTCAGGAAGTACTTCAACGTAATTACAATAGTATATAAGTCCCTTAAATATTTAACGGCTTGATAGAACGTGGACAGCTGAAGGTCGGAAGAAATTGAATTGATTTCCTAAGTAGGCTATTCCAGGAGTGTATGCAGCTACCCTATTCCAATTCAATTTGCGTAATTGCTCTTTAACGATGAACGGTCTTGAAAGAGGTAAACAAAACGGTGAGTATCTTATATACACAGTCGTTTCCATGTAGAGTTTTGACATCTGATAAATTTTAGAAGTTAAAGAAGCATTAGTAATTAATCTTTAGTTTGGAATTACGAAAAGTACCTTTTATTTATTTTTATTTATTTATTATCAGGTTGGACTAAAAAAGGTTTTTCTTTGTTTTAAATTAAAAATCAGATTGCATATCAGTTAAATCCTAATTTGATATCTATAGAGCCATAAATTATTGTTATACTATGTGAATTATTTCTTTTTAATTGCAGGTATAAATGGTAGGGTATAATAAATATTTTTGTTGATCAATGGTAACCCACCAAAAATCTCTTCTAATACTACTATTTCCATAAGAATTGATTTGTTTCCATTGTATTTAGGTACTCTAATGTCCTATTGTATGTCACAAAGGAAAATCACATTGTTTTCACCAAGTTAATTTAGAAAATTTTTTTTAGTTTTAAAATCTCCTTTTCGTGGCCAGTATATATTCTTTTTGTTAATAAAATATCAGCAAACAATACCAAATCTATACAAAATTAAAGACAAAATGGACTGTCAAAATATACTTATTTATTATTATACAGGATATTCCACGTAAGTGGTTTGTTAAAAGTTTATGATGTTTTATTATTTACTTATGTTTGAGATTTTGGCACCATTATCTGGTCGACTGGCACTATAAATGTAAAATACTTTAACCAAAATCCCTGTCTTTAATAGATTTTGAGATATGAGCGACTATTTGTTAAACAGACTAAGTAGCCCTATCTTTGCGTGTTTGTAGCTGGCTCTGAATGGGATTAATGTCAAATTCATTGACTAACCATAAGTGTTTATGTATATCATGGTAATAATTTTTTTTTTCGTAATTACACCTTAGTACAACGCAATATTAATAGAAATGACTATTCGAACAGCGACATTCTAACAATAGAATAATACGTGAATTTGACATTAATCCCATTCAGAGCCAGCTACAAACATTTAAAGATAGGGGTAGTTAGTCTGTTTAACAAATAGTCGCTCATATCTCAAAATCTATTAAAGATAGGTATAGGGAATGCTGATATAAAATGATAGGGGATGATATTTACTTCCTAATTTCGAATTAAAATACAGGGTGTTCTATTTAAAAAAAATGAGAGTTTTCTGCATTTAAAAATATGTCACTTTGTTCATTAGTTTTGAACACCCTTTACATTCTAACATATGTAAAGTGTGTGTACCGTTTCTTAGGGTTATATCTATATTCATAACATAGCAAATTTGGAGTATCTACTTGCAGTATTAACCGAGATATTAATTTCTCAATGATGCAATGATTATGACTAAAAAAAAGAAAAACTTAAATAACTCAAAAACGGCAACATGTAGCTATAGGAATAGCTAATTAAAACTGACGCATTTATGGTCGTAGAATCCAAAAATGAATAAAAAATTATATCATTCTATTTAAAATAACAAAGTTGACGTCCATTTCCGGTCAACCGGAAGTGATATTTTGGTTAAAGTATTTTACATTTATAGTTCCAATCGAACTGATAATGGTGCCAAAATCTCAAATATAAGTAGATAATAGAATAAGTAGAATAGAAATAAAGAATAAGAATAGAATCATAAACTTTTAATGAACCATTTAGGTGGAATACCCTGTATACTTATATTGCTGAAATCATGCTATATTTAAAAAATACAGTAAACATACATAAATATAACAAAAATCTTACGGATTAAAAAAAAATGAAATAACTCAAAATCATCTTTGATTTTAACAATTTTAACAAAGAACAACATTCAAAAACACGTAATATATTCGAAATAATTTAAATTTATAAACATAAAAACGCAGTTAATAATAAACCATAAAGTACAATATACTTCACAAAACTATATAATTTAATTTTATTTATAATTATATGAAAAAATATTTTTTTTAAGAATTTGTTCACATACAAAAATTAAATAGCGTTTTCATATTTAACTAAATAATTAAGTTAACATATTACATTAATACGCAATATTTTAATCTATATTAAAACAACACAATAATGATTTTGTCATTTGTTATCTTTTATAAATATATAATTTTCACCCATATTTTATAACTTGAAAATGCTCTAAAATAAAGCGAAACGTTGTTAATATTACTATATTTTTTTTAAAGACTTAAAAATCAAGAAAGAGTAATTATGATTGACGATTTGATGCTATAATGAAGCGTACCAATGATACGACTTAATACGAAACCTAATTACCAATAAGAACAAATACAAAATGCCTAGTTTAAATTACGAAAGAATGTTATGTTGTTTAAGTAAAATTGCCAATAGTGTATGGGTAAAAATATGTTAGATAACATAGTTCACCTCGAATAACATTGTGCACGTATAATATCTGAATTACGCCATCTCTCTTGGGATACCCGGTATATAAAACGTGGTTAACTTAAGTGATCACAAAATTAATCTTTTATGGAAATCGTGACGGCTTTGACAAGACGTCTTGACTGCGAGAAAATGCATTATTGATGGTCTACTGCTACAATTTCTACTTAAATCAAATTATAATTATTTAATACCAACCATCGCATGCCCTGTTTACATTACTCAAGTCAAGTTTCATCGATTTTAAAATGAATATTGTAAGTGAAAATCAAATATAGAAGATATAATTAAATTGATTTTTCTTAATAATAATAAGCATTAGAGCACATCTAAACGTGAAAAGTGTTAAATAATAACAGAATGTCCTTCTTCACTTTATTTTATTATAGATATTCTTATATAATAAGTGAAGAAGGACATTCTGTTATTATTTAACACTTTTCAATTTGACACTTCACTATAAGTAGGACAACATAGATATTCTAAACGTATTTTTTCATTCATTTCAACTAAGGAACTTTGCATATTTGATTAAACAAATGTACCGTCTTTTATCATGGCTTTACTGCTAATTGTAAACCTTAAGGATCGTAAGTGTAAAGAGCGAATAATAATGGGCTCAATAGTGACTCTGGTGGAATACCTGATGAACGTAAGAAAAATTTACCTGAAACTTTTAAAATTTTTTAATTTTTACTGGTTGGGAACGGTTTAACAGTAGAAGTAAGATAAAAGATAAAAGTTCTTTGACAAATATCGTTGATAAAATATGTTTGACAAAGCACTTTATAGTGTAATGGGTTAATTTTTAGAAAAGATGAACATGTTTTATAAAGAATCTGAATCTAAGTATCTAAAGTTTTGTAAAACGATGGGAATGCAAGCATTACGTATTATATTAAAATGTGTTAACTCTTTTAGTGCTATTCTACCTAAAATTAATTACTGAAGATGACTATTTAAGTAGACGAAACGTATAGTTAGTTATGCTTGACAATGGAAAAAAATAATTGTTTTTCACTGTCGTATGATAAAGTCACATTTTCACGAACCTGAATTTTATCATTAATACACACATCGCTACAAACTAAAGGATTCTCAGCTGGTAACCGTGTTATTTTATTATATTACACAAAATCTATTACCTTTTAACATTTGCTCTAGGCTCTGGCATCAAGTTGAATATTTTAATGTTATTTTAGATGTATGCTGAGAATATTTGGTGAAAAAAATCGTGGTTATATGCACATTTTTTGTAAACATGTTTCTGCTGTATACTGTTAAATGCTTTTTTTTAATAGATTACCTATTTCCAGCTTTTTCCTTCTTAATACTCCAATTGAGGTAAAATCTCTGAATATGGATATGCAAATAATTTTGTTTATTCTTGCACTAATGAGCTAAAACTAAAAGGTAGGTTTTCAAAATATGATAATATTTTTAACTTTTAATTTTATTTCGTTTTAACAATAAACTGTAGATTTAAAAAAACTTGAAATTTGCAGTACAGCGAATAATTAATCTATAACATAGAATATATAAATATTAATAATTCTTTGTACTAACATGTGACCACTACAACTAATTAGTGGTTAATATGATTCATAAATAATTTTACCTCGTTGTATTTTTCTGAAATTATCCAATACTATCAGAACGAGATAATTTCTTGAATATGATAACCTTTATCTACCTTTCTAAACAATAAAAATACGTAATTTTTCCATACGTTATAGATTTTAAACGAACACGAGAAAATACTTAGAAGAACAACACTTTTTTGTCTGCGGTAAGGTTATTGGTTTATCTTATGTTATTTGGACTTTCACGTATAGCGCAGTGTTTGGTTTTTCGTAAAATTACATGTTAAATTATGGGGTATACCAAGCGGACAGAAGGAGCGAAATTATTAATAAAAATCCATCTAATAATACACATTTTGTTTGGCAGAAATTATTTCTTGTAATATTGTCGATTAAAAAAAAATTGTTATAATGGATTCTATCGAATTACGCAATCATTTCGGAGATAAAAGTTGTAGGTACACCAGACAAAAATAGCACGTCATAAATAACCTTGATTGACAGGTACTACAATTAGTAGCACGTTAGAGAAATGGATGATGTAATTACAGTCATCCAGAAGTGAATTTTAGCAAAAAGATAAACCGAACTCGGGTTTTGGGCAATATTGACAATCGCTCAGGTTTCGTTTGTGTTAAGGTATTGCAGGACAATTTGCAAAGTGAATGAATATTTAAAAATACTGTGGTTATAATTGACAAATGGAGAATTAAATAGCAAATTTTTTTTAAAACAAAAAGTAGATTAACAAATCAATGAATTTCACCTTTTAACTGTAATATTTACAGTTAAAAGCAGAAATTTGTTAATTTCTTGGTGTAAAAAAGCTTGCAATCTTTGCAAAAAGTAGATTGTTTGTTATACAAATATATATACTTCTATTTTGTAAGTGTTAAAGAAAATATTTAAAAGAAAAAATATATTTTTTTTTGCTAATGTGTCTGAATATCTCATAAAATTAACTTTAATTAACTGCTGGGATTTCGTAACAATTATTAAATTTTATTGGCAAGAATGCGCATTTCGTAAGGCTTGAGATATTCACCTTATCTTGACAATATAACCATCAATATAGGATTTAATGGGATTATAAATCTATCAATAGATTACATTATGCGAGGATCAATAAATCTTATGACTGCAATATTTGATTTTTTTTTAAAATATTATGCATCATTTAGGTTTAAGTAATCTGTAATTTATTATGAATTAAATCTTCTACCTATAAAATTTGAAATATATAACTAATTTTTAAGGAATCAAGCCAATTAATCCATCTTTTTCGAGATACATGATACAATAGACAATTAAACTATTTTTATTCCCATTTTAGATCATAATTTTATATACATATCGTGACTGCACAGAAGTAAGATAAGAGATTTTTGTAATTGCTTTTATTACTCCATTGCAAAATGCAGTATATGACAGTCGACAAGTACTGAATTTTAAGTTGATGTTAAAGTGGCAGATTTTTTTAATATGCTATATAGAGTAAGCAATAAATTTTTTATTTTAAAATGGTCCTGAAAAGATTAAGTGTAGCATTTATAGAGTTTGTAGAATATAATTTTCGCTTTTTGCAAGTAATCTTATAGATATTTATATTTAATTTTTCCATCCTTTTTGGTCAAACATGAATTGTTAGTAAATTATGTCTTTAAATACCAACATTATCAAGTGTCAACGTATTTAACCACCATTTAATTAAGGTGTTCTTTAGCCAAAACACGACCCCTGATAAAAGGGCATTTTAAAAAGGCATTCTAAATTCGTTAAATAACACAGAACAACAAAATTTAATTTTTATTATTTTTCTTTATGAATTAGGCACATACAAGTTTATGTTGTTTTACACCGCCCATAATAACAACAGAAGTAGTAAAAGAAAATAATGAAAAGTCGAAAGAGTTTAAAACGGAAATAGAAGTTAGACAAGGGTGTGTGCTGAGCCTTTGCTTTTTGCGGCTGTTATGTATAACAAAATAAAAAGAATGGAAATAAATAAAAGTAGGACATTGGACGATGGAAAAAATTAAAGCGATAACAATAATAATAACACTAATAGGTTCATTATTACCCAACGGTTTACCAGTTATAGGGTAAGAATACAAATCATAGGTACAACATTGATACATATGCATATAAAGTTAATACATTACAATACTACATAAGTATTCATATAGATACAATATAATGATTCTAAACTACTAACTAATGCAACACAATATGAGTAAGAAAAAAGAAAATAATAAGTTATTTTATTAACTCAATACTAAATCATAACGGAGTTATGACATAACGTATGTCCTCATAATTCTGTAATCCTCAAAAAACTGGAGAAAAATATGCAGAATAACAAATCTCAAATTCAGTTTAGAACACCTTATACCTAATGCTATCAAGGTTTTCGATTGCACTGAAAGCATTTATGAATAAAGAAGAATAAAGAAGACTAAGAAAAAGAAAATCCATTGAATTAACAGAAAATTTTCAGTTCATAATCGTAACCCGTTTAAACATAGTAAATTTATATATAGTAAAAAGCTGTATTAAATTTCTCAAATTCCTGACGTGATCGCCAATTTTCGAAATTAAAATAAAAATATACGCAGGTTATCACAATGTAAAAATAAATAGCCTTGTAGTTCCGTGTTGTCTGAATCTATTTCGATATTAATACTAAATACATTTGAATCGAAATAAAAATTAGAAAACTCCATTTGAGACAATTTACGAATTTTTTTCACATAGATTGAAAAAGATTTGCATGAGGATTACTTTAGTGAGTCGGCTTATTATAATCGTTAATTTATGTTAGATTAATTTTTTAAACAGCTTTAAATAACCACATTACTACTGAAGCTATTGTAGTTCACGTATAAGATCACGTTATTTTCGAACGCAGGATTCAAAAATACAATCACGCATATGCTAGTAATTAAGTTAAAATTTACCTACTTTTGAGAAACTTTGTATAATTGAAAATATTTTCAAACATTTCATTTTATAGAATTAAAAGTACATAAGTTTTTCTACGTGAAACTTAAAAGCTGTAATTAAAGATCTTCAGCTAGATCGATTAGAATTAATATTTATTCATGAGTGGAGGGTATTTAGTTTAAACAAATTGTTCACGTGAGAAGATGTGATTTGAATACGTAAGTAAGTAAGTACATATATAAGAATTAAAATTGAGCAGCGCCGATGTGAATATAAAATTTTATTAAACGTGCGATTTGTTATGTAATATATATCGCAAAAAAAAATTACATGTTACGGCAAGATAAATCTGATCATTAAAGCATTCACGTATAAAATGTTTTCCGAAGCAAACATTTAATATTAAATATGAACGTTATATACGTGAGTAGATTGATTTTTGCGATGTGGTGATAACATGTAAAAATCGATTGTTTAAAAAAAAATACCTTAAACCTCCTACTTATTACTTGTTTTCACAAATTCATGAAATGTCTTTTTAATTAAAAGTAGTGCATATGCAATTACTGTTTAACGATTATTTTTTGAGTTTGAATTCTAAAATAATAACGAACTAAACACATCTATAAAGTTGCTAAAAGTTGCAACATACGAGAATTTTTGTGAGTATTACAATGTGGTAATTTTTCTTATGAGAAGGGTTAGTTTATCAGCTGCAGAATTTATTTTGAGATATGTAACCATCACTGGAAAGGCGAAAAATTAAAACAAAAGCCGAAATGAATCGTCAGAATTAGATATTAGATGCGATGGTACACAAAAAAGTTTCCTCAGAATTTAGTTTAGAGGTTATATGCAATTTTTTGTGAACATACATAACTAGAAAAATTGAAAAATCACATTTTTTTTTTAAATAGTTTTTGAATAATTTACTCGGTTTATTTTAATTTTTTTTTCATTTCTAATTTATTCAACTGATGTAAAATCCCTGATTTTGGTGGATATTCAATTGATTTTCTTAATTTTTTATACATATTTACCACAGCCAACACTAAAAAGTCGATTTCCAGTATAAAGGCGGTTTTAGTTATACTTCGCCATTTTTCTTGCGTGAACTAAAAATTATAGGAATAGATTTAGATCAGCTGAGTGCAATTTTACTTGCATGGCACGGAGTAGAACATGTGTTATTTTTATTTATGCAATTCCTTTAACCTCACCTGCCATATGGTAATGGTTTTTTATTTGTCAAATATGCAGCTATTATCACCCAAAGAGTAAAAATTTTGTCAAAATTTGTTCAATAAAAATGTCGCCGTTAACGGATTAAACATTACTTTTGTTGAGTATCAACTAAAACCAAAGATTTTGTTTAATTTATTTGAAGAAATAAAATTAAAATCGTGAATTTCCTTCAAATGTGATTACAAAATTTTACATATCTTCTCAAAATTGAATTCTGCCGAAATTTTTCAAATAACTTTTTTGGACATAAAATCTAGCTAATGTAACCTTATTTTTTGTTTGAATTCATAACATATAAGGAATGATAAGGGGCGATATCTCAAAAACGAATTAAATTTTTTAAATTTTGTTGTATATTAACTGTTGTTTTTTAAGACTAAATGTACCATCCTATGTAAGGGGGGTTTTCTTTAAAAGAAATGCGCCACCTTTTATTCGATTTTTGAAACCTCTAGCTTTTTATGTGATTGCTACCAACCTATTCTATTGTACTTTTTAAGATAGTGAGAAGAAGCCTTGACAGGAAGTCTAAGGCATATGCAAGTACTTCAGTACGTCAATCTGCCTATAAAATGCTTATAAAATTCGAATTAACCTAGATAAATTAATAAATCAAACATCAAATCAATGATAAGATAGGTATCCGGTAAAGTTAGTATCTCTCAAAAAGTGCAACAAATAGGTTGGTAGCAGTTATTAAAAAGTGTCACAAATACGTCAAAAAGTCTAGAAATCGAATAAAAAACAAGATATACCAATAAAAAGAAAAAGTTAGATATATAGAGCTCCCTGGCGATGACACATTTAATCTTAAAAATAGTCACCACAAAATATCGGTTTCTATCGAAAATTTATTGTTAAGTATTTCCAATTGCTTGCTGAAAACAGTGTATAGTGGATTTACTTCACAGAATTTTCAGTATTTTGCAATAGAAGAACTAGCGAAATTTACAAAATACTTATGAAATAAATATTGAAAATTGTAAATTTCATTTAATATTTAATTAATATATAAATAAATAATGTTATTAAAGCAATGTTTTAAGATCAAAAAGGCTTTGGTCAAATCGAAAGATATAAAAATGTTGTATGGATTTATAATTTAAAAAAAAATATATATATATATATAAAACCATTGCTTCTATAGTTAATAATTGTTGAAAGAATTATTTGTTTTAATATATAAATACAATAACTATTAATCAAGTTCAATAAATATAATGCTATGAATGTTATTTTATTATATATTTTTTTAAATTTGCAATGCTTCTTTCCAAACTAAAGTTTTTCACTTCAACATTACATTAATTTCTAACGTTGTCTTTTTACAATTATTTTTTTAATTAATAAAATATTTACATATTCGTCATTAAAAATAATTTGATGATTCATAGGTTATGTTCGAAATGCCAAATAATTCTTATTCAGAATTACACACTAGTTATATTGTGATTCTTCCATCGTATTAATCGTTTCCATTTTGTATAATTTAGTCTACAAAGAGCATCTAAGTATATGCAACCAAGTTAACAGGAGCGAATGGTGCCTAACTGGCAGGCGTAGCTTTTCTCTATATTCGAATAAATATTTTTCAGTATCCGTTACTTCGGTTTTTCGTTGTAGTTTGGTATGATGTATGTACGTAGACAGGATGATATTCAGAATGCTATAATGCACAGTACCATGCGGTAGAGGACCATAAAATAATAAAAAAAGGCTTTATACACGATAGTTTATCAGCTTTTTGTTTCAAAACTACACAGAGTCAAAAGCTTAAACTTTTTTTTTTTAAATTTTATAGCAAAAAAAAACATTACATGGTTGACAGGAGCTTTAAAAATAACCACTTTTTTCAACATTATCTCTGGTTGGATTATGGCTTGGTTAAATAAAACTGTAATTGACTGTCGTTTTTAATTGCTGGAATAAGATTTATTATTTATTTTCATTTTAGTACCTTTAATTTCCAATTACGCTATTTTATGGCATAATAGTTTAATTCAATTTAATTATTTAACTTATAATAACGTTTTAGTGAAAGTATAAACATTTAAAATTAATGTAAAGTAAATTAATACTCAAGAAAATGTGTTCTAGGAGATCAAAATTCTGTAAACCTGGTTTTATCATCTAAGAATAGATATATTTATGAAATTTCTTAATCTTTAATCTAATAAATTAATTTCTTTAAACTTATTTAATCAAAAATCTTAGTAGTATTTGGTAGTATCAAGCTATAGATGGCACCACCAGCATTTTCTATTATTGTGCATTTGTAGTGGTAATATATTTCCATAAGAGAATATTTGTGGTGCCATCTATAGTACGCCAGTGGAATATTTCTTTGACCATATGTATACTGGTATAATATTTGATAGTATGCATCTGATTTCTCAAATTTAATTTATATAATTTTATTGGTTAGTGACTTATTAGACAGTATCTTGGCTTTATTTCTAGTTTAATAGTTATACTGCTTTTTATGTTTTAGCTACTTTTTAATATCTAGAAATTGTTTTAAGATACCTTTAGCATGTATATCTATTGTAGCTCTGGCCATAAGATATGATCATATGTCTGTATTCCTCAAAATAGTACCTATAAGTAGGTAAATGTTTTTCAATACGTAAAAATATGATATTTGACTTTGATTAATGGTCAGATTCTTCTCACCATTAATCAAAGTATACAGATATGAATATAGAATCCCACGATAATGCTAGAAACTCAAATTTGCAAAAATACACTGATTGTGGTTGAATTATTTCTTCACAATCGGCAGAAATTAAAAATAAATTTTAAAATTCTGTACATATTGAAAACAAAAGGCTTACGAGTATAATTGTATAAAATCAGTAATATGTACCGTAGTTTTTTTCAATGCAACAGGGTATAAATCAAATCATTTAAATTTCGATTGCGAATACTAAAAAGTAGGGTTAGAATTCATTCGGTACGCGGTATGGAATTCCGCATGCGTAATCAGAAACATTACATTTTTGTTCTACGCATTATGTACCAAATGGAATCCCACACGAACAACGCGGTACTAATAAAACACCACTAAAACCAGAACGATAGCATAGAATAATTAAATCCTTTCGAGAGAGAAATTTTTACTGTCGATTTATTCGTAACCACTGACTCAATAAAATCGCACGGTTTCGATTAAGTTGATGGCTCTTCTTACTTAGAATTTATTATATCCGACTGTATCCAGGCATAAAGATCCGTATAGTTTACCGAACGTAAGAATTAAAAAACCGTAAAAGCTTGACCAATCGATTACCCAAATGGATCGAAAATTAAGATGACCGGCGAATAGGTAGTTATTAAAATTCTTTGCTTGAGTACTTTTCAATCAGAGTAAGGCATTCAATACTCTCGCAACTCATGAAACAAATTCTTCTTCGGTTAATTATATATGGGTAATAATTTTTTATTTTAAATTAATTTGATAATCTAGTATTGGGAGATTAAAATAAGTTTTATAACTTTATTTTACGTATAATTGTAAGATGACGAATACTTGAAAAACTGTTTTACGAATTTCAATAACACAGTAATAAACGACATCATTTCCTTAACGAACGCCTTTCACATCACAGAATATGGACGTATTTATACATCCATAAGTATTAGAAGCACTCATCGAAAGGCAATAATAACCAATAAAGAAACGTTTACGTCTCTTATCCGTTGTCTACCTGCTGTTCATTTGAACAGGTCTAGCACGTATAATTGCCAATATCAAAATAGTAATTGCCTGCTGCTCAGACGAGCTCTCTAACCTTTCGAAAGAAAATCAACACAATTCCAAAGTTACAGTTATCCGAGAAGAAGAAATGGCAACGCAATTTTTCTCCCTTCATCGTTCGTTTAATCTTTTTCGTGATCTTTCGTGATGATGATGGTACCACAAGCGAATCATGCGGTATATATATAAGAGGTGACTATGACGGATTTTGAAATTATTATAGCGTTGTTCATTTAATGGTTGGTAGTTGTTGCGGAGACGGTCACAGACGCATGTGCACCTGAAAATTAGTGCTCGACGCAAGAGCAAATTCTAACTTTAGAAAAAGCTTTAATCACGTAAAAATTGAAATAAAATAAATAAAAATTATATATATATATAACCTGTTGTGTATGTGCACTGGTTCACAGCGAGAAAAACACCGTTGTTATAAATGTTCTTTATTGTTACACTACATTAAACTAATTTAACAGGTTACTGTTGTGTCTGTTTGCAACTGGTTTCAAAACTTCCAAGTTCCTCTCCGACATTTTGTATTCTACCCGTCACGCTGGTTTTGTTATTGCGTTGGCGCTAAATTCAAATTTAACATACAAAATCCTAACAATTACTAAATAAAAAGAAATTCAGAATAGTAATTCCTAATCTTATCGAGTGTTTCTACTGCAATTTAGGGTAATTTTTCTTGGTGAAAATCACTTTTCTTGATATTTTTTTCGTACTGAATAGAAGTAAATACCTGTTAATTCGGGTGGATCGGGAAATCCCGCTTGATTGGACTATGTTTCGAGACAAGATTTTCCGTACCGATGCTTATCGAAAAATCGGGATTCCTGATAGCTTGAAATCGTAAATGTACAGGTATTTAAATGTGTCCCGTGAGTTTCTCCTAGCTGTGACCAGCCAATGTTAAGATTTTCCTATTTTTTTTTAACATCAACCGGGATTATGAATGTTTTCTATATATTTTTTTTAACATTGGAAGGGATGAGAGGTGGGGGAATGATGCTTTTTTTAATGACAAAATAGGTTTTTGTCGCAACAGCCGGACAGAGGGTGTTTTAAAAATGTTTTAAATGATCCTTTTTTGACATCGGGAGAGATGAGAGGGGAAAGGACATAATTTTTTTGTGATGATAAAATTATTCTTTCCACAACATCGTGAGAAGGACGCGTTAAATATGTTTTAATCATATTTTATTAACATTGGAAAGAATGATAGGGAACAGGAATGATTTTTTTCAAAACTTCGGGAAAGAGGACGCATTAGAAATGTTTTAAACTACATATTTTTTAATATTGAAAGGGAGGAGAGGATAGAGATGATTCATTCAATCACAGTTTTTTCTTTCTTCAAAAAAAAAAAGAACGAAAGAGAGGACATATTAAAAATGACTCATATATTTTTAACATTGGAAGTATTGGGTAGAATCGAGGAATAAACGAGTACTTTTATATGTTCCGGAACGTTGCATTGAATCGAAACCAGTTATGATGTTTCGGAACTGTTGCCAATAATAATAATAATAATAATAATAATAATAATAATAATAATAATTTTAGTTCATCCTTTTAGACTACATTGCAGCATAGGATAAGTCTCAAACTTTGTAATTAAAAATAAAGGTAAAATATACATTCCTTCCTACATACAAAAGGAGAGTCAATATTAATGTAAATGTTATTTTGTATAAACGAAATAAAGAGAGAGAGACAAAACAACATCACACTGAGAACACATATAACATCAGATATTCTGCCCGTACAGATAATCTTCTACTGAATAATAAGCTTTAGTAATTAATAAATGTTTAATACTATGTTTAAATCTACTAAAACATAGCATTTTATATTCTGCTGGAAGCTTATTAAATAAAATAATACTCTGATATCTGGGGCTTCTTTCGCTTGCAGTTAATCTATGCTTAGAAATTTCTAAGACATGGTTATTACGGGGATTATACGAATGAGCGTCATTTAATTTGTTGAACGTATGCAAATTCTGTCTAATACGCAAAAGTAATTGATATACAGGGTGTCTCCCCGTTGAGTTGCATAACTTCATAGGGTTATTCCTTGTATCAAAATTAGCAAAACACTTCCAGTCAGCATAGGTCCAATTCTCAACCGTTTTCGAGATATGGGTGGTGAAAAGCGCTTAAAGTCACTGGTTACGGTAACTAATTTAGATGAATCATGGATGCGTTTGGCTCGAATTTCGGCATGAAATAGTTGCCAAGGAACGATTAACTTAAATTACAGTCTTACTTCTACAATAATAAGCAGAAATGGTTAAGTTTTAATGATTTTAATAAACAAATAATGCCGTAAAGCTGCTCAAAATGGCGACCCTGGACTGCCAAACACAACTCTGCTCTTTGACTCAGTCCTCCTATCCAGTTGACATTTTCCATGTTTCCACGAACTTCCAAAAATGCCTGATGGATTTTACCTACCAGTTCTTCTTTGGTAGCCGGCTTCTCTTGTCCATAAACGATGGTCTTAACATTTCCCCAGAGGAAAAACTCGAGAGGGGTTAGGTTCGGCGAGCGCGGGGGCCATGCGACACCTCCATTCCGCCCTATCCAGCGGTTTGGAAACGCAGTGTTCAAAAAGTTGGTTATCACTCTTCCAGAGTGTGCCGGACACCCGTCATGGACAAACCACATCCTATTACGGACGTTCAAGGGGATATCTTCAAGAAGAATGGGAAGCTCTTCTTCTAGGAATCTCCTGTAGATATGGCTAGTCAATGTTCCACCAAAGATTTTCGGTCCCAGATGAGCAACCCCAAATAATTATTCCATAGGAAATTCGTGATTGGAAATGAGCAAAGTACTACAATCTTACAGCAGCCATATATGGCGTGATCAATTTATAACGAAACATATACTTTTTAGTTGATTAACCAAGTGGCTGATATGATTTCCGAAAGAGCAATTCCCATCAGCATGTATACCCGAGAACTTTGTTGAATCTATTTGAGCTATGCTCCTGTTGTTAACCCTTATCAAATGCGACGAATCATTTGCACGCTGAACTCAACCAAATTCAATAAATAATAATAATAATAATAATAATAAGTGGTTTATTGACAACAGAGAATACATTTTCAAAACATAACAAAATGTTATAAGAACAACTCTTAATAGTATATGCAAGAGACATATCGTTCACTCTCTGATGCCAAACGGCTCGAGATCAGCGACTTACTCGAAGTAGCTGGTCTACCTCTCAAGCCTACAAGGGTGAAATAAAAGGAGAACGCCAAACGAAGCTACCAAAACCACAACTAACTATAAATAATATATATGAATACAACAAAATTATACTGTAATAACAAATATGAGGGTATCTATATAGAATTCAAATTTAATTATAGCCATACGATTCACAATAATATTTTCGTAGTCGACAGGCGAAGGAACTCGGAAGCGACAAACGCAGATCAGTTGGGACACCGTTATATAAACGGACGATATGGTAAGAAAAAGACCTTTTGAACATTTCAAGGTGGTGCTGGGGCGGTGTGAGCAGTCCTCTAAATCTAATATTTATTGTATGAACGTAAAGACAGTCTTTTTACAATTCAAGTGCAAAGCGTCACTTAAAAAATAATTGTTTAACTTATTTGTTACATTTTCTACTGTCATACGTATGTCTTCTTCCTTTCTGGTTGTAATTAACAGCGAAGTGTCGTCGGCATACGTAATCATTTTCAAATTCGGAGCATCGTTAACATAAATTATATATAGCAATGGCCCCAATACGCTACCCTGTGGCACACCTCTGCTCATATGGTGTAAATAAGATATACTCCAAGCCATATTAAATGTTGATAACGGAAAATAGAAAAATTGTGCATAAACATGTCACAAAAGAAGAGGAAAAATTGATTGCATTACATGGTTTACTCAATGATTCTGTAAATACGTTGATTATATCAACAGTTCAACTTGAAGCGACTTTAATGGTAACACATCAAATTGTGACTGACATTAGGCATATATGTACATGTTATTCTTTGCAACTATTATTGTTAATTTATTTATGTAATTGTTTAATTAAATATATATTGGCTGTAACGGTTTTTTCTAATTTCAAAGTTTTTAGCTTTAATACATTTATAAAATACCAGTGGCGGCTCGTGAGTTATGAAAGAGGGTGGGCACGACGCAAGAGCAAATTCTAACTTCAGAAAAAAAAAAACTTTTAATCACGTAAAAATTGAAATAAAATAAATAACAATTATATATTACTAAATATAAATAAAAAATATATAATATAATAAAAAATATTAAATTATTCAATAAGAAATTCATAATTGGAGATGAGCAAAGTACTACACTCTTACAGCAGCCATATATGGCGTAATCTATTTATAACGAAACATATACTTTTTAGTTGATTAACCAAGTGGCTGACGATTTCCGAAAGAGCAATTTCCATCAGCATGTATACCCAAGAACTTTGTTGAATCTACTTGGGCTATGCTCCTGTTGTTAACCCTTATCAAATACGATGAATCCCTTGCACGCTAGACTAAACCAAATTCAATAAAGACAGTCTTTTTACAATTCAAGTGCAAGGCGTTACTTAAAAAATAATTATTACTTATTTGTTACATTTTCTAATAATAATAATAATAATATTTATTCCTTCCAGACATACAAAATCATATAAAACAACAATAAATCAAAGAAAATAATAGGAGCAGCCAAATAGCAAGAATGCTAATAAAACTAGAAGGAAAGGGATCGCATTCGATTATGATCTACTGTCATACGTATGTCTTCTTCCTTTCTGGTTGTAATTAACAGCGAAGTGTCGTCGGCATACGTGATCATTTTCAAATTCGGATCATCGTTAACATAAATTATATATAGCAATGGCCCCAATACGGTACCCTGTGGAACACCTCTGCTCATATGGTGTAAATAAGATTATACTCCAAGCCATATTAAATGTTGATAACGGAAAATGGAAAAATTGCGCATAAAAATGTCACGAAAGAAGAGGAAAAATTGATTGCATTAGATGGTTTACTCAATGATTCTGTAAAAACGTTGATTATATCAACAGTTCAACTTGAAGCGACTTTAATGGTAACACATCAAAGTGTGACTAACATTAAGTATATATGTATTCTTTGCAACTATTATTGTTAATTTATTTGTGTAATTGTTTAATTAAATATATATTGGCTGTAACGGTTTTTTCTCATTTCTTAAGTTTTTAGCTTTAATAAATTTATAAAATACCAGTGGCGGCTCGTGAGTTATGAAAGAGGGTGGACACAATATAAGAACTTGCCTATTTTTCGTACATAAAATCCATTCTCCTATTTTTCATGCTGGAAAAGACGTCTATGACTTTATTGTAAAAATGCGTTCAGTCGATCTTCTGACATTGTTATTCTCAGAAAAGTTTTAATGCACTTGAAGGTGGAAAAACATCGTTCACATACTGCTGTCGACATGAGGGTTGTACAAATAATATCCAACAGTTTATGTGTTTCCGTCAAAACTTTTTTTAAGTTGTTGTGTGTTATGAACACTAAAAGCGGCAAAACACCACCTACATCTACGTCACACATGTCCTCGCGCTCATAAATTACTGAAAGTTCACTTTTTAATTTCACGCTGTCCAACATAGGATAAGATTTCACATTTTTTTATACACATAATTAACCGACGCAAAATATGACGATTTTTTTCCACATCTTCGTTCAGCTCTACAATGTTTGATGTTATGTATCAAATATGTATTCCAATATTCAATACATATTTGATTGACAGTTATTGTAATACTCATGCGTCAGAAATAAGTTCATAGTATTCGTCTATTGTTCTTTATTAATTTTATATTTCGTAACTAAAGTGGAATTAGTGTAGTTATATATACAAATTCGACATTTAGAATAATAAAGAAAAAGATAATAGAACGAAAGACGTATTGATTATTAATAAAATAACGTATACAATATAGATCGTTCACAACTAAATGGGACAAAGGGTCAGTGGAATAATAGGCCTCCGTTAACTAAACAGGATCACACTTTTTTTTAATCGGTTCTCACTAGCATCTATTAACGGTTTACCGGTTAAATGTTTTAAGCTTTTGTTTCACTTCATTCATTTGAAAATAAGGTCCGTCAAAGCCAAATACGTCTATACATTAGCTTTGTATCGCTCAAAGTCGTTTCTTTTGTTAACGTACGTGGTGTTTCTATTGCGATTTCACGGTCGTAGAAATACAATTCTTGCGTTAGCACGAAATTGAAACAACAGATTGACGATCTATTTGCCAGCGATCAGGAATATACTCGCATTTAATTGTTTTCTAAGATATTAGGTGGTTGTTCATATCTTCCTTGATTAAAAAATCTGATTCTGTTATTTGTATTTATATTACATTATTGGAACCAAAGAGAACCTACATACAGGTCATTTCAGTTGAAGTGAGCCACCTCAAATAACTCCTACATGCTAGCATCCCCACCCTTAAAATTTGAATAGGAATAATTGGTCTTGTGACCACTCATTCAAAAGGTCTTTTAATTCTCTTTAAGGCAACATGTATCAAAAAGTCATTTTTTTTTAATTAGCAAGCAAAAAGTGCATGAAAAAAATGTTTTGTCAGATTTGTTCGGCAGCCAGATGAATACAATCCAACAACTCTTCTCGTGTGTTTGAAACTTGCGCGTAGACTAATTTTTTTCTGTACCACTATAAATAAAAGCAAGGGGATTAAGATCGGATAATCTGAGTGGCCATGCAACAGGACCATCTCGACTAATCCATCTTAGATAATTGACGTTAACCCAATTTCGGACAGCAATAACGAAATGTGGTGGTGCCCCATCCATGTGAAACCACATGTCTCGTCGAACATTCAGTGGGACATCCCGCTAAAAGAGCTGGCAGTTCCTCAATGAGAAATTGAAGGTAATTGTCCGCATTTAACCTCCCAGGAAGAACGACAGGAGCAGTCAACAAGTCATCGATTAGGGCCGCCCTATAGCGTACAGCTTTGCGATTTTCTGATAACCACCTGTGCAGGTTTCTCAGATTTGTAACACCACTTTTCGTGAACATAGATTCATCTGTCCAGAGGACGGTGCTGCAGAAATTAACTGAAGCCAATTTCCTATATAATTAACTTCAAAATGGTACCAATAACATAACATTTATTTCTGGTATTTTCGAAATTTTGCAGTTTTAAGAAAAATATTGTGACGAGCGCCAATTTTTAAATTGGCGGTTTCGATAGGCGCCCCATAGATGGCGCTAGCATCGCGGAAGAAAGGATTACATACGAGGTTCCAAAGAGGAACGACAGAGGGCAGTACCGGGTCGAAGATTCGTGAATATTCTTCTGAATCTGGAAGCGCGCCCTAGAACTAACTAGAAAAATCTCGTAATCCCGGCGCCAGATATAAATAACGCGTGGGGATTGGTCGGGAAGTCAGTCAGTGGATACGAGTTGAATTGTGCAGATAAGCGAATAGCGAGTGAAAATAAATGCGAGTGAATTAGTTCGTGTGATATAAATGTCGGTGCAAATAAATCGTTTACATAAATAAAGACATTAGTAATTAAGTGATTTAATTAATAAGAATTTTTGATAGTAAATAGTGAGTGAGTTAATTTTAGAGTTTATTTTCATCTTATTTAATAGATTTTAAGTGGTTCCTAAGTGCGTTAATAAATCAAGTTAATTTAAATATATCGCCTGTGTATTTTTCTAAACCCCGACAACGTTTTAAGAATAGAAAAACGTTACAATATGTTTGCAATATTCAATATGACGGACCACCCAATATGGCTAGATGATTTTCAAACAAAAACTACAAAATGTCAGATATTAAATGACGCGAAACCATTTACCTCCATTCATTCGAGGCGACAACAAAAAAACTGCACGTAACACAAAATCATTATTTACACTGTTAGATTTTTTATTAATAATGTAATTTTAATTCAAAAGATACTCAAATATGTCTCCATTCTGCTCAATGCATATTATCAACCGTCTATGTATCGACTGCCTCATATTTTCTGCTATATTGTCCTCGTTAACTTGAAGAAAAGCATTTCCCATGCGTTGCTGCATGTCTTCTGCCGTTGTAGGGGGTGTCATTATATGATGTTTTTTTTTATAGTAAATCACAGCAAAAAATCACAGGAGGTGAGATTTGGTGATCGCAATAGCGAGCTTATTGGGCCTTCTCTCCCAATCCACTTACTAGGAAATAACCTATCTCTTCCTATCCTCGTGTTGGTACCATAGTCTGTCCATGGAGTTACCTGGAAGCTCTTCCAGTAGTATCGGTAAATTATTTTGTAAAAAGTTTCTATAGTTTTCACAATTGAAGGTATTATCAAAGAAAAATGGACCTACGATGATGTTTCCTAAGATGCCTCCCCAAGTATTCAAACTCCACTTGTGTTAATAACAGTGGTATGCACAAAAACAGGGTTTCTTGTATCATAGTAGTGTGCATTTTTCGTGTGCCTTATCAAAATTAGTAAATTTGCTTCGTCTATGAAAGAGCACAGCCACCTAGTCACACAGATTGAATATTGCAAACGTATTGTTTATTGAACTTGTTAATGAAAGAACATCATTATACGTAGAGCAACAGCCTAATGCCACAGAGCAAGTGACATTTTACTTTTAACAAGGTGGAGAAATATTGCATTCAAAAACGGAATGAGTTCAAAATTAAAACAAACGAGAATTGATTCATTTTTTAAGATATACGTTTTTCTTTATAAAGAATGTGCTTTTATTTCAAATACATAATGTCATATTTTTGTTCTATGTATACTAATAATTATATATTCACCCTTGAAATTTGGTCCAAATTTGGTTTTTTTCTGAATAACTTTTAAACGGGAAGAGATAGAAAAAAAAGTTTCAATGACGGACTTATACCGTTTAGTCAGCCCTTTCGATTGGTATATATATTTATATACAGGATGTTCCAATAAACGGGGAATGACGTATGTTGTGCTTATATTATCGAATTTCAGAAATCGGTTATAATGGCCTTTTTTATGATCAAATAGTCTATAGAAAGGTAATTTAAAAAGTTATACAGGGTGTCCACAAAAATATAAATTACCTATTCCTAAAGCTGAAGTTCCGCAGTAATGGAAAGCGTCCTTGAGTAACACTTCATGAAGTCTACAAACTGACAAAGTTTCATTAAAATCTGCGATTTACAGTTCGCGAGGTTCCCTTGTGAGAGTTGGATCCCTTGAAACAATAGCTACTGCTTCTTCCTCTAAGTCTGTTGGCAAATTTACTCCTCGGTCGATAAGATAATCACGCAGTCCGCATTCCCGAAATTGTCTGTGTACTTCCAGAAACGTTCTGTAATGAGGAATGCGCCTATCGGGAAACCGAGGTCGGTATTCAATAACTGCTTGACGTGCACTGCCGTTACAGTAGCCATACACAAAATGCATGTCCGCATACTCTTGAGAAGAAAATCTTTATTGTATGATATTCATAGTTCAGCACTTACGAAACAACTAAGAACCTTCTTTATCATAAATCAATTTCCAGTACTCTTTTTTTTGTAGATCTCAAAGAAATTACTGTATGCACTACGACCCGTGTTTATTTATTTTAGGATAACATTTTATTATGTTATTATTTTATTACGTTAACAATCTCAGGCCTGTTATTGAATCGTATAACTTTTTTAAAATGAAATCAGTTTGTATTGACTTTAGGATTACATTTTTTTTTCATGATCTGACAATCACATTAATAGATCTGTATCTTTCAAACAAATAAAAATGGTTATACAAGTTTTGTTTTTGTTACTTGAAATGAAGTCTACTTCAATGTTGAGTAATGATTTGAAATATTATTTGCTTCTGTTATAAAAACTAAAACCTCTTTACGTTTGTTTAATTGTTCCCTTTTGTCTAGTGCTTTAGGTAAGCATTCTCATCAAGAAGTGAAAAAAAAGTATAAAAGCTTAAAAATGTGTCAAGCTGATAGGCATATTTAATTGATGAGGGCAGCGCTCTAGTAAGTAAGTAAGAAGACGCCTAACTAAACAAAATTGTAGTTCGTACAGCCTCAACGTATTACAGTTTTGCTTAATTAGTTATGTTTACTTCCACCTTTATAAACATTTGTCCAAAAAAAAAATTGAAAGGTTGTCAAAAGGTCAAATTTCCCGCTTGTAATTTTTAGTTCGACAGAACTAACGCTATATGGTTACTGATTAACAAAACTTGTACCAACATTGCCATCTAAGATTTCTATATAACGTATTTATTATCTATGGTTTTGTTATAAATGAATGTCGAAACAAATTCTGGTTATTTCAATTTCGAGCGAATCGTTCAAAATTCAAATTGATTGAAATAGCCTCAGAGACAGTTATTTATGACAAAACTCTCCTACTCATCCAACACAACCGATATAATGGCTCGTTTCAATTGAAATGCCCTGTCTAGCGAGATGAGATCTCTATACACAGAGATTCAAAATGATTGTCAATTCCGCTCCTATAGATAGTAACAGGGTGTAGGTATATGCCGCGAGTTTGTAATGAAGGTTTGAACTAAGTCAGTGTTGGAACATAAGAAAGTAAATGGATCTGTCATAAATAAGGAAAACGTAACCTATATTTGAACTCGCATTATATAAACGACTATGGATTGGTGTTTCTGCTTGTAAAAATGAAATGTAATCAATTTAACTCTTTAGGAAATTATGATATTACAATTCAGTACTAACTGGTGTTTAACTAAATTTATTTATTACTTTAAATTATAACATACAATTAGTATATGTATTAAGTGACAAAAACTGCATCTCTCAGTTCTTCTATGGTATGCATGCGGTTTCTATTAGATCCTATTTTTAGATAGCCGAACATGAAGTAATCTAATGGGGTTAGATCAGGCGATCTTGGTGGCCATCTTTGTGCTCTAACGAACCTGTCAGCAAAAAAACTGTTGAAGAATTGGCAGATTTGTTCGAGCAGTATCGTGCTGGAGCATTATCTGCGGCTGAAAATAACCTGCTTCAAGCTCATTTTCTTGTAAACTCTGCAATAAACAATTCAACATCTGTTGGTAACGTTAGGCTGTTACAGTTTCCTCGAAGAAAATTGGCCCTATTATTCGTTGCCTGGACATAGCTAACCAAACTCCAACTTTTACGGGATGCATTGCGTTTCTCGAAATTCGTGTGGATTTCTGCAGACCAGATACAATAGTTTTGTAATTGATATAGTCTGTTAGATAAAACCAAGGCTTCATCCGAGAAAAAATGATTTGTTTTGAGCAAGTCAACCGTCCTTAAATTGTTGTAATTAACAATGACAATATTCCAATCGCCTATTGGTGATCTAATGGTAATAAATTCCTGTACCGTAGAAACTTTATAGGGATGAAAATGTAACTTTTCTTTGACAGCTCATTGCGCTGAAGTGTATGATAAGCCTATAAATTTTAAAATGTAATAAATATTTCACTTAACTGTTGTTATAAATTACCTACATTGGTTTGTGTAGTGTCTAGTTGTAATTATTAGTAATGTTCTAGTTGATTAGTCTTATATTAAGGATTTGTTGTGCGCGGACCACACCGCATTTTAATTAATTATTTTAGTTGTTCTATTTCTGTGTTTTACCCTTCAACGTTTGTTGAACCTGTCCCTTCATTTCATTTTAACGACTCTTTTTTCCAATTTAACGTTACTGTCTTTTAACTTTACGTGTTCAGTCCCAAATTCATTGTATTACCTAAAAAGGCCTTTTGCTGTTTATATTAGTCAGATCGTATACAATTGTAACCACCTTACTTTTGACATTCACCCGACAATTCTAACTTCATATATATTTACTGGTTTATAACTTTAGACACCCTTCAATCGCAATAGATCCGACTGTTTTTGTTTTACCAAAACGCGAACAGTGAAGGAACCCCCGTTGCGTTCGATTCTGGGAAATGTTGCCGACTTAAAGGTCATATAAGGATGCCCCTTCAGGGAAACAAGCCAGAATCATCCCGTTGTCCAAACACTCCGTGTATCTGCGCTATACATGTGTTTAGACAAATGATTGCAACATTGTCCTAAGTGAAATCACTCTGTTCGAAACGCGTACATTGTATTTTGTGTAATAAACGTAGTTAGAACAAGTGAGTATTTTATTTAAACCCGGACAAATCGGTTGTGGACGAGCGGAACCATAACAATGTTAATATTAATTTTTTACCTGTTTGTTGAGCTATTACCACAGATAAATTCCCTTATTTTCTACAGTATTCAGAATACTATTGTTGGTGATATTAGATGTAAATATAAACGATTTGAAAAAAATTATAAGATGTCGCTAAATGTCAAGAAAATTCATTTAATGTATGAAATTTGTATGTAGCTAACTTCGCTCATTAAATTGGTAATAAGTATAGATAAATTTTTCCGGAAAACAATTTTCTTTTTCTTACGACAATCATTTTGAATCACACGGTATGTAGTTTTTAGCGAAAAACTCCTAGTTATTGCTAAGTATTGATACAAGGAAATATGCTTCTTTTTCTTTGCGATAGGTAATTTGAAACATATCGTATATCTACTACACGATACATGTGAGACATTATTTCGTTGCCAAATTGTATGCGTGCATTTCAATTTCGCACGAAATCCAGATAAAAAATTACACAGCGATAAGACGCTGTCACATGGCCAGGTTATTATTCCGAGTGTCCGTGTTAGAGATTTTTAATTACGGAATCGCTACCGGCGGGCTAGAACTGGACCAATTTGTCGCGAAATCGAGTTACATTTCACTGCGCGGTGCTCGCGTTTCTTTGGACGCATGCCGGTGAAATTTATTGCGTCCTCGCGTACTTCCATAAATACTGTATAAATACTATACAGTGACCCGCGTACATTTACGATCTCAAGTGCGACGAACGAGCCGCTTTTTCGACTGGCAGTTACGATCTCGCCTTTATGGGTCCGGATTATATAATTGTGCGGGAAAAATGGAATAATGGCCCGCTAGTAAGGCTGGCGAAACGTTAAGAATCGGCCACGTTTCCCGAGAAAGTTTCGAAAGTATATGCGCTCCTTGATGTCGATAACTGTGCAGGAGATTGTGGAGTAATCCAGTTTTACCTTTTTTCTTGTTGTATTAAATGTGCGCCATGAACTTTAAAACGTATATGTTAATGGGATGTAAGGCCATCCAAGGCACTTTGCTTCGATTTGATGAAAGGAGAGATGAAAACCTATTACAAACATAAGAAAAATGTTGATTAAGCCAGTAATCAAAAAGACAAAAATGCCTAGCAGTAGATATTATTTCTTTAAATCAAAAAAAATCCTGTATCGAGTTGTTCACAGTTAGAGCCGCGAAAGCGTACTCATCTATTTCGGCAGACGCGGCGTGCGTTATTTCGGATATATTAATTATTATGGCAACGGGGATTAGATTAGAACCGGGCGATTTAGAAGAGCGAGTAGATGTAGGGGGGCGAATTCATCCTGCGGAATTAAAAATTTATAGGCACTTTTCGAGAGGGTTTAGAAATTTTTACGGATGGTTCGAAGGTTGAGGGTGGTACAGGGGCGGCTGTTGTTGTTTATAATAGGGGTATTGAAATACACAATCAAAAGTTTAAATTAGGGGATCATTGCAATATTTTTCAGACAGAATTAGTTGCTATAACTCAGACAGTACGTTATATTAGGCGTGAGTGGGAATTTATACGCGACACGCGAACTATAACAGATAGCTTATCCGTATTAGAGGAGTTAGGGAATTTAAAAAATCCCACTGATTTGTTATTAGGTGCTTGGGATATGTTACGTGAGGGAGGAGTAAAACTTTTTTGGACTAGGGCTCACGTAGATACAGTCGGTAATGAGAGGGCGGATCAATTAACGAAAGGGGCGGTATCTAGGGGAGATAGCTTGATTATTAGATTTGGGCTAATTTCGGCTAGTGTAGTTAAAAAAGCGTTTAGAGATAAATTTGATAATGATTGACAGTGTAGGTGGGATATTTCTTTAAATGGCAGGTGGACTATTTATAGGTACACGTTTTAGGGAAATTAGGGTTAATTTGTCGTATCAGGCGGTCAAATTAATAACGCGTCACGGTAATTTTAAATCATATTTTATGTGGAATTGGGAGGGTTAATGATTCGTATTGTGAATGTGGTGTGGTAGATACGGCGGGGCATGTTTTATTTAAATATTCACTGACTGACGAGTGGAGGTCGCGTATGGAAGTTAGGGCATTAGCTAAGGGGTTACATTGGCACCCACGCGAAATAAATTTTAGAGATAATGAATCGATCGAATGGTGGAGAATTTTTTAGTAATGCTGCTAAGGAACTAGATAGGTCATGGCATGATATTAGATAGTTAGTACGGTAGGAGGTATTTATGAATGCAAATTTTATAGCCTTTAGTGGTCGGTAAAGATTGGTTGAAAAATATAAATAAGTTTAAAACCATAAATATTTATTTAATTATATTGGTTAGTAATTGTTAAGTTACAATAAGTATTAGATGTCTGCTGTTTGTTTTTGAATCTTACTTAATACTGCTTCAACTTCTGAATGCGTGAAAAGGGAGCGCTACGCGACAACGACAAGGCTGTCGGAATTGAGGAACATGAGGCTGCTTCTTCGGCACTCAGAAGGATAATAATAATTTGAGCTACAATATAAGGTCTGGGATTTTCAGATCCTCAGAATAAGGTTTTGCCATGTTTTCCCTTACTCGTGGCATTTTGTAAAAGTATATAAATAATAATGTCCTTGCGAATGCTGGGATAACGAAAGTCGTTCATGGAGCCTTTAATAACACGATAGCTGACCGAATTACAATAGATGCGATTATTAACTAATCCACCATTTTCTTATAAAAAAGTAATATTCATATGGCGCGAGGCACTGTAATATATTTTTGTATTAAAAATCATAGGAGTTATTTAGTTAGAGTAGGATATTTCATTGTTAAGGGAATCTTATGGTTTGAATAGTAGCTTCCGTCTAGTACTCTAAGTGGAGACGAGGTTGAGATGATTTGTAATTATTTAGTTTTTAATAAATAAAGTGCATAGAGTTGCAATTTGTCCATAATGTTTGGCTATGTGGTAGGTATATTTGGTGAAAAAAATGATGGGTGCCCTCATAGGGCATCATATAAAAAACACTATTAAAATATTTAATCATATTTAAAAAGAAATTAGCCGTAATATAGAGTATCAAAAGCATTGGACCTAGTGCGGTTCCTTATGGGATAGCGCATGTTACGCTTTCAGATGAACTTACGCTGTTTCTTACACTAGTATACTGTATCCTGTCACTAATATAACTCTCTAATAAATTGAACTCTGATACTTCTAATTCCTGATATTTCTAATCTTTGCAGGAATTTCCAGGAATATATTTATATGGGTCCATAAACACATTGATAAAGTTATCGTTATTCTACAAAAATATACTTAAAAATGTTTTTTGAATAAAAGTTATTCAACGTACGTATAAAAGTATTAGTTTAACATTAACATTCACACTTTCCTCTATTTTTCGTCATGCATGATTATGTTATAATAGAAAACAAGTAATTTAATGCGCAAATGCTATTTAGAAAGCTTTTTTAATGTGTATATTGTTTCCCATAGGTGTGTTTCAGTAGATATTTCTTTAATTATCAAGAATTTATTAAGTTAATAATTAATTATTTTTATAATTTCTCTGCGATAGAATGATATCGCTACGTTTTTAGAAGTTTCTAAATGTAGATAGAATTGATTGATGATTTTGCATGATCTATAGGATTCCTCGACCGTTTTTGAATTTCTGATGTATATTAACGTCTACGCGTTTGCGTTGTTAAGCCGCTTCTCGTGTTTCCGTAGTATTTAGTAAGGATGCCTAGAGGTGCATTGGTTTTTGTATAATTTATGTAATTTAATTGGTAGTTAAAATAATGGTGCAAGCTTTTATGACTGTAACACTTTACGAAATGATGTGGTATTCTTTCTTGGATACTAAAGTTTAAAGTGTCAGCTAAATTAAGAACAGTATAACAGATGAGTGAAAATAAGAACAAATTAGCAATAACGTATAATAAATACTAATTATTATTTTGCTGGGGTATAAAAAAAACAACGAAACTCGTTAACAAAAAATCAAACTTACACATATAGAGTGTTTAGCTAGTGAATCTAATGTTTCTTAAATGTATGCAAGAGTGTACAACTATTGAGATAGTCTGGTAGATGATTATAACATAAAGAACATTTGTATTTTATAAATCAGATCAAATCCTCAAATCTGGCTTTTGATTGGATTGATTCTAGCTCAACATCTTGTTTTCAGCTCAAAATTTCGTTAACCAGATTATGGATTGTGCCGTGGTCTGATACCCACAAACTTATTGTATCCATTCTGCATACTGCCACTGTAGCTTGCAATATGAAAAGTCATTGTGCAGTCGCCATTATCAACCAAAATTGAGAGAGGAGGTCAGAAGGCGTTCTATTGCTGTTTGCTACTGTTACTCTACAAGGCAAGCTCCGGTGTTTGATAAATGTAGTTAAGCATTGCTGGCTGCAACTTTGTCCACAACACCAGAAACGCATCAATGATCATCAGTCTGACAACCATATATGCAGTACATCAAATTAAGTCTTAACCAACATGTATTTCATGGGTTTTAGCAATTAATATTGATCTCCGTCTGGGTTTAATCCTCAGAAGCTGTGGATTTCAGCTAAACTTACAGTTAGAGTCTGAAATCTTCATTTCTTTATTCCAGAATTTTAGATGTATAAGACCATATAAGTTCTTCTTCTCGTGAATGCTATTGTGATCGTTTTGGAGGGACTGATTAAACTTAAATTCTCCTCCTTGGTTCATGCTTGTACAACTTATGGAGCGTTCAATAAGGTTGTTAAATTTACCTGGGCGAATGAAAAATCGTCGCGTACTAAATCTGTGTCTTCATTGTTCTTTACTAAAGCTTATCCACGACCAGAGGGGCAAAACACACACAGCTCATCTAAATCTCTGCATCTAAAATCTTGTGCCTTCATTGTTCAACTTTATATTGGTTACCAGACCAGAGGGGAACAAAACACCCCTCATTTCATAAGTCGTCTGCATACCTAAAAGTCTTGTGCCCTTCATTGTTCAACTTTACTAATATGTTATCCACGACCAGAGGGGACAAACCACACTCTTTTCAAGCTTTGGTAGACGATCCCTGTAGCATTCATCTATCACTGCAGTTGTTTGTATGATCTTTATTCTCATGCTATGCAAATTGTAGATGCGAAAGCATTGTCAAATGCTCTCTCTACATGGAGGTGTCAAAAAGCATTCTTATTTGCAGAGCTGTCGCCCTAGTAGGTGGAGGAGGCGTGTGAAATGAATGAGGACTTGCCAAGATGACTCTGGGTTATACAGAAAGGTAATTAAACCATGATAGACATGGGACGATAGTATGGGGCAAAGGTGGCGGCAGGTGGGCGGCCAAACACTGGGGGCATCAGAGGCGGGCGTGCAGGTGCGCACGGGAGGAGACACACCCTACCACGGATTGAAGTAATTCTGAACTGCACCAATACATATTTATAACAAGGAGCGCAAGCAAGCAGATTACAGCCAAATGACATAAGAATGGCGCGGACTATAAAAAAAGAAGAACTTAAGGAGACACCTTTCAGGAATGTATGCGATACAATGGTTCAAAATTAACCTAGATAGAAAAGGCCAGAAAAGAAGGACTGGGAGACGATACTCCGCAAGACGGATCAAACTGGTATACGACGGCTCTAAAAGGACTACGGGTTAGGCGGAAGATCAATAAGAACCTAAAAAGCTATTTCGTAAGGTTCAGAAACAGACTGTGTTCAAGCTGAGGTTGTGCAACATCACTGTGTCCGGAGATAGAAAGATGTACCGAACCAGGTAAAAGCTCGCTTCTCTCTGACAGTCAGTCCAACTTAAACCGATGAGCACCAAGGTGGCTCTATGTGATTGGGACTCGTAAGCGCCTAAATGAGGCACGCAAAGCGAATTACATTGGCTGGGTTCCTAGCCACTGGACGTGAGAGGAAATAAGGGGCGAGCAGCTGGCCAGCGAGGTCGTCAAGGCCATTCGTTGGAGCCGACCATCTTTCGGCATACCAAACGCAAATTAAAAAATCATCAACGAATGGATACATATCAGTCCAAAAATGGTGGCAAAAATCACCGGAACAAAGACAGGCAAAAAGTTCCTAAAGGAAAAGAGGCCTGAATCACGAGAGATCTACTGAACAAAGACAGGAAGACTGTCAAACATGATTTAGTTGCGACTGGTCACCTGAAGACTAATAGGCATATGTAAACATAGCCGTAGATGACACACACTCTGTAGA
>RXPK01001748.1:0-87833 GCA_004143645.1 Protaetia brevitarsis | reverse complement strand
TTGTGGTTGTTTTGAAGAGGACCAATATTTCATAAAAATGATTTAAGCATGACAAAGTCAGTTACAAGCCTTCAAATAAATAATTTATCGGTATTAAGCATTATTCTTACTATACATTTAACGGTTTAGATATGGTAAGCAAACCCAATTAAGTAACAATAGTAGAACAAAGCACCTAGTAAGTAATATGGATATTTGCCACAATTAATACATGGTAACTAATACCAGCAAATGCAAATATTAACTCCTAATAATGTAAAACATCTTGAATAAATAATGTTTTTCATTCACCGGGAAAACTAAAGTTATTTGGTGTTAGCCATCATTGTTAGAAACACGACTTTACCTGCTGTAAGCAGTTTGATCATTTGTCACATATACAAATTAATTTTTTATTTGCCAATACTGAATTTTCACTTACGGTTAGTAAATATGTTTCTCAGTGATAGTGGATCAAATTCCCTTTTTAGTCTTGCAGACTAAAGCTACTCGTAGATGTCCCTTATTGAGTAGCAACATTTATATGGACATTGTTATCTATTCATAATTTAGTTACAGAAAGTAACAACGTGTGAGTGGAAAGCATTTTCTGTTACATACACTTACGATATTTATTTGTAGTTTGTAGAATTATTTTGGTACTTATTAAAAATGACAATCGCTGCAGTAATATTTGATGGCGTGCATATGAAGGGCACATAGATTTTATCTTTAACAGACTTATCATAATAAACGCATTTGTTAGAGCAACGCACAATTGTGCGATATTGCAAATTTTTGTTGCGTCGCTTGTTTATATAGACTTTTTTGGTATATGGTTGTGGAAAAAATTAATAAAGCAATGAATAAAACTTTCATTGCTTTATTTATATAAGAGCTTCTTAAGAAAATATGTTTGATTCTGTATGAAAACAAAATGACTCTTTGTTTCACTACCACTAACTATCCTTTTTAATGGTTTTTTTTTTTCTTTTTTTTTTTTTTCGTGAGGGTAGCGGCTAATTTCTAATGATGAATTAAATTTTTTAAAAAGTTAAACAACTCATTTTAACGTTTCGACAATCTTTATTTTCCGTTGTCTTCCTCAGAATAATGTATCTTTTATAATTTAACTTTATTATTTTTTTTTTTTTAAATTATATATATTTAGGGACATTCACAGAACATTTTAAGAACTTATTTAATAATAACATTTTTTTTAAACAATTACTGGAAACGTTTTGTTAACAGTATTGTAAAATGACGACGTTTCCAGTAGTTTAAAAAAAAAATGTAATTATTAAATAAGTTTATAAAATGTTCTGTGAATGTCCCTAAATATATATATAATTTAAAAAAAAAAAAAATAATAAAGTTAAATTATAAAAAATACATTATTCTGAGGAAGACAACGGAAAATAAAGATTGTCGAAACGTTAAAATGAGTTGTTTAACTTTTTAAAAAATTTAATTCTTCATTAGAAATTAGCCGCTACCCTCACGAAAAAAAAAAAAAAAAAAAGGAAAAACCGTATATAATTAACAACTACGAACAAATCATCATCAAATTCTTTTTAATTAACGTAGGTAAGACATTAATACCTATATGAATATGACCTTTTAACGCGATATAATCAAAGTAGTTTTTTAATGTTCTCGATCAATTCAGCTTTTCTTAAGATTCTTGTTTTGACCTAAATTTGCGATTATACATTTCGCCATCTTGAAATATCACTTCACTTTACATTTCGAGTACACTAAAAGCCACCTACGGAACATCAAAGGCTCCAACATTTACGCCATTACAGTTATACTGTGGCGTCGGGTATAAAACCTTGCATGAATAATTCTCATCAAATTACATGGAAGGATATTTTGCTAGGTGGGTAAAATAACTGAATTGGGAAAATTCGACAGTTTATATAGCAAATAGAAAACAGCAACATTCAACATCAGAGGTAAGCAAAAGAATTGATTTTCTGATAGAATCACACTTTTTTTTTTCTCAATGCGGATTTCAATATGTATTTTCGCAGATGTAGTTATCATAGATTTTGCGGGTGCATGTTTATAGGCATCGCCCAGGGCAATAGAGCGAGATTAAACGACGCCCTTCTCGCCGTTAAACCGTTTACCAAAAACCCCGAACACTGGATAAGCAAAATAGAAAAGAATCAGGCGAATACGTAGACGTATTACGCCCGAAATACGCATCCGACTCACAATGAACCAAATGACTTCACTTCGGTAGACTTGCAGTGTGCGCCCTTCATGGTAAACTGCGTAAACTGGGAAGTGTTCCGTCGATCGCGATCGGTATAAGACCCTCTCTCCCGCCGTGAACCGGCAACTCCGTCTAAACGACTCCGCCAAGATCGCAGATTAGATATTCGGCAAAAGAGTTTCGCCGCTACTACCACCTTAAATCGACTTTTTTTTTCCAAAGCGAATCGCGGAATTCCTTCTCCTCCTCTTTCATGCTGAGGGTCTTATCGTGCCGACCGACGAACTGGCGCTGTATCGTCTATGGGAACCGAGTGATAATGCGATAGCTTCTGCGGGCTCGGGTATACATCACTTGCCAATTGCCCGACGCTTCCACTTATCTGATTATACCTTTTATTCACACTCCATTTGTGTACGGTTTATATTAGCCTTCGCCTGCCATTTTGTTGTCTTTCGCGTAGGAGACGAGTTTTGTTCGGGGGCGCAATTGGATTCGCTTTTGGGGGAAGAAACGAGTGGAATAGATTTGGTAATTTTCAAATGGATGCGCCGGGGCATTTACGGGATTCTCTTTTCGTGCTCAGAAGGAGATTGATTTCGAATGGGAATTTAGCGATATTTATTGGTAATCAATACAAACTAGATTTATTTAGGTACATTTTACGTCTAATGGATTAAAATTGGGATTGCGTGTAAATTACGCAATTAGCAGAAATTATATCAAAAGATCTACCAGTTACTAGCATACTTCCAACCACGTTTAGTCTAACATAGCAATTTGAAGCTAAATAAAAAAAAATATAACAATTATAAATTCTTATACGGGGAAGAAATGCATACAATTGCTATTCAGAAAGGTTTTCTTGTTTGGAAACTTTTGGGGATGGCCAGCCCCAATTCAAATAAGGCAAGCCAAATTCCGTCTCGCAGACAACCCCTCCTGCTCTTTTGACCGGCGAGCCACTGCTGAGAAACAATATTTTTGTTCGGTAGCGAATGGTTTTAGTAATTTTAGCCAAAGTTGTTTCCCAACGGTGTTTTCCTCCATCAATCGAAGCAGGGCCGTTAGTTAGCCTAAAGATTGCTGATTTACCCACCTCGTCGGCTTTCTCTTACAAAATTAACTTCCTCTCCAGGTCTTTACTGAGGGTTCAAACTGATCTTCTTTTAAAAATGGTGAAATAATAGAACGACTCTCTTTTTTACAATTATATATTGAATATTTAAGACATTGGAAATAATCTAACAAACTACATAATTAAATAAAATAACAAGTGAACAAAAAAAAACAAAACACAAATTTTGTCTTATTGAATATTTTAAAATTTTATACTGTTGATTAACAAAAGCTCTGGTAAATTTTCCTTACAAATTTATTTATTTAGGGAGAGAGAGAGAGAGAGAGAGAGAGAGAGAGGAGAGAGAGAGAGAGAGAGAGAAGAGAGAGAGAGAGAGAGCGAATGAGTTACAGTTTTCACGTAATTGCATTGGTTAGTTTAAGCAGAGGTTTTGGACATCTTACCAGCCGATGTGGGAAAAATAATTCTTCTCGTAATCCAAATTTTAAGGCACAAAACTTTACACAACACTCACAGTTTTTTTAAGCCAAGAAAAGGGGGTAATTTTTATGAATTTTATCACAAAACAAAACACCTCTCGAGGAAAGCTTTTGCTTCCTGTTCTCGAATTTTAAGCGTATTTTGATTGCAAAAACGAAGATGAGAAGTTTTAATTTTAAGATTTAGAAACGCCCGTACGAAATTAGAGACGCGTGCTTTTACTTTAGCTGTAACGAAGACCACGAATTAATTAAACTAAAACGGCAGTGTAAAGAATTTTTATAAACTTTGATTGTGACGTCATTTTGCACCGATAACTAGTTCGGCCTCTCTTTACAGGAGGGCGCAAGTATGACTGAAGGCGTTATTTTCCTGACTTTCAGGCGCCCTACTTGAGAGGAACGTGGGAACTGCTGAACAGCATTTGTAACATACAATAAACAAAGAAGCAGATAACATACAAAGTAATACCACATTATCTAAATTACGCGAGTCTTTAAACGAAAATAGACTATTGTTTCCTATTAAGTAGACGCTACTTCAGCAAAAGCCACGGTACCTATCAACTATGTATTAATAAAATGAATTTAAATACTTGCATTATACAGGATGGAATTTCGAATTCTTAAAAAGAGATATTAAATTATTTAGCTTTACCTAAATCAGACGAAACAGCAGATATTGAACTATTTGAAAATGCATTAAAATAGATTAGAATGTTAACCTGATTGTCTTCGTTATAAGTAACAACCTTTTGCACATTCCTTTTTATTTTCGCGGTTCCCGAATCTAAAAAGTTGCTTTCTTATTAATACTATCCATTTAGTACTTTATCTTTATTACATTCTCTGTGAATCCAGGTTCAAAATGTCGCTGTTCGAGTAGTCGTTTCTATTCATATTGCGTTGTACACAAGTGTAGTACAGTGATATACACACACATTTATGGTTAGTCAATGATTTTAACATTAATCCCATTCAGAGCCAGTTACGAACATTTAAACCTAGAGCTACTTAGATTGCTTAACAAAAAATCGCTTATTTCTCAAAATTTATTAAAGCTAGGTATAGGGAATGCTAATAAAAAATGATAGGGCTGATATTTACTTCCTAATTTCGACTTAAAATACAGGATGTTCTATTTAAAAAAAAGACTTTCCTGCATTCGGAAATATGTCCCTTTGTTTCTCAATTTCGAACAGCCTGTATGTTAGAATGTGAAGTGTGCGTGCCGTTTCTTTGAGTTATTCATAACGTAGCAAATTTGAAGTCTTTACTTGCATTATTAACCGAGGTATTAATTTCTGAATGATGCAATGATTAAATTACTGAAAAAAGGAAAATCTTAAATTAACTCAAAAAACTGCAACATGTAGATATTGGAATAGCTAATAAAGACGTACTTATGGTGGTAGAATTTAAAAATGTGAAAGAAAACATGTTATTCTATTTAAAATAACAAAGTTGGCGTCATATTTGGTCAACCAGAAGTGATATTTTGGTTAAAGAATTTCACGTTTAGAGTTCCAATCGAACATATAATGGCGCTAAAATCTCAAATATAAATAAATAGTAGAACATCATGAAATTTTAATGGACCACTTACGTGAAATATCCTGTATAATATATAACTTTCAGCCTTAAAAGTTATTCGGTGTATGCCTGTTGTATACTCCTATGATTTATCATTAACTCAAACTATTGAGTTAGTGGCCACATTTTATTCTTAAACATTTTTTTTTTAATTATTGCTTTACGTTCCGAAGACTATTTATAGATTTGTTAAACAGCATACACAGACCAATACCAGTATGTGTTCCCAACGTTCCCAAACCAAAAGATACGTTGTCAGACCACCATAGTGGTCTGACAACGTTTTCTGTTAGATATGGCACTATTACGCCATCTAGATCATCTAGCCCTGAAAATCTCAATATCAAAATTGGTCCGGTTTTGGTGCTTCCCTAGATACACTATATACGCTTTAGTTCATCAGTTTATAGAGAAGGTAGCGCTACTGTCGTTTATGTATAATACAGAAATGAATTCTAACCGATTTTGTCAGACCATGCAAAATGGTTACTGCGTTATGAAACCAAAAATGTGACAACATTGTAAATATCTATTTTATATCGTAATAGATACTATTTACTTATATTATTTGATTCGCGGTATTATTAACGTTGCCACTGAAGTTATGTTTAACTTGTTGAATATTTAGTTTTATAAAATAAGTTAGATAAGTTTAATATTCTTTTATCTTTTAGAAATATAATAACACTGGTCAATTATAAATGGAAGAAGCTACATTAAACTTCTAGCGCGCCTATAGTTGTTCGAAAGATTAGAAATGTTCCCAAAATATATATATTGGATTATAGGAGTATAATTATTATTAGGGTTTTGAAGCATCCAATAATTTCAATTGTGTATTTCGTTTCAACTTTAATAAACAGCAGGAAAGAAAGTAAAACTCATATCAATAGGTATAAAATTTTTAAACTGAACTAGGAAAAAATAGTGATTTAATGGTTCTTGAAATATTTCAGCACGGCCTCCTTTGATTTTCGCCATCTCATACGCTTGATTTTTTTTTTGATTCATTTATTTTACATTGTTTTAACGCATACATTCTCTCAGATACTTCTAGAATATTAAAATCCTTAAAATGTATCAATTTTACGTTTTATTAACAGAAATAGTATATTAAATAAAACGCAAAATTAACAGAATTAAGAATCAGCGTTTTCTTTTCAAATCGTTGTAGATTCAATAATAACACGTCTATAATTAACTTACTTAATTATATTATAAAAATATTCTACATTTATATTAAAGTATCTAACATAAGTCCTCAGCTTCATTTAAAAAAGTTGAAATTATATCACGTTGAAAATCATCTTTTGATTTTCTAAATCAAAAGATTCAGATGAAAAACCGGAAGGAGGTATATATTCAGTACCACTGGAATAATTACCAATATCACCAAAGTCATCGATGTCATTTTTATATGTTTCTGAGCATTCATGAATTCCTAGGCTCAGTTGCTGAAGAAAATTTTTTTCTCTATTTATAAGGTTGACATTTATACAAATACGAAATATAAAAAATATTTTAACTGAAAGCACTAACCTCACACATCTATTAAAATGCAAGGTAGTACCTATATAACTATTCCACAATCTAAACAATAACAATAATAACAGAATATTTCTCCGAATACTTGTTAAATACAAAAGCAGAATCGTCAACAAAAAAATTAATTATTTCTTGAGAACACTATAGTTTAAACTATTTTTATATGATTACTACAAGTTAACGTAATCTGCATATATCCAAATCGCAAGAAATATCTGTTATGTATCTTCTAACGATTCATTCTCCCGCGTAATTTTCTCACACTACACATACGCACATTCATCCGCACCATTAAATTCCATACGAGCTCAAAAGTACGACCGTTACGAGGCGTTACGAGTAACGCATTTCGAAGTTAAATAAAAAGATTAAATTACGTACACGAAATTAAATAAAAAGATTTTGAACGTTATTATACAGGGTATTCCACGTAACTGGTTCATTAAAAGTTTATGACGTTCTATTATTTACTTATATTTGAGATTTTGGCACCAGTATCTGTTCGATTGGAACTATAAATGCAAAATACCTTAACCAAAATATCACTTCCGGTTGACCGGAAATGGATGTCAACTTTGTTATTTTAAATAGAATGATCTAATTTTTTTATTCATTTTTGGATTCTACAACTATAAATACGTCAGTTTTCATTAGCTATTCCTATAGCTATATGTTGCCGTTTTTGAGTTATTTAAGTTTTTCTTTTTTTTTAGTCATAATCATTGCATCATTGAGAAATTAATATCTCGGTTAATACTGCAAGTAGAGCCTCCAAATTTGCTATGTTATGAATGTAGATATAACTCTAAGAAACGGTAAGCACACTTTACATTCTAACATACAGGGTGTTAAAAACTGAGGAACAAAGTGACATATTTTCAAATGCAGAAAACTCATTTTTTTAAATAGAACACCCTGTATTTTAATTCGGAATTAGGAAGTAAATATCACCCCCTATCACTTTATATCAGCATTCCCTATACCTATTTTTAATAGATTTTGAGATATGAGCGACTTTTTGTTAAACAGACTAAGTATTCTTTTTTTTAAATAGAACATCCTGTATTTTAATTCGGATTAGAAGTAAATATCATCCCTATCACTTTATATCAGCATTCCCTATACCTATCTTTAATAGATTTTGAGATACGAACAACTTTTGTTTAAACAGACTAAGTAGCCCTATCTTTGCGTGTTTGTAGCTGGCTCTGAATGGATTAATGTCAAATTCATTGACTAACCAAAAGTGTTTATGTATATCATGTAATTACACTTTCGTACAACGCAATATTAATAGAAATGAATATTCGAACAGACATTCTTGTATGGTTATTCAAAATAATACAAGAATTTGACGTGAATCCATTTCAGAGCCAGCTACAACATTTAAGATAGGATTAGTTAGTCTGCTTAACAATAGTCGCTCATAGTAAAATATATAATAAGTAATAATAATAATAGACATCATAAACTTTTAATGAATCAGTTACGTGGAATACCGTGTATTGTTTCCCTATATACACAACAATATCATGACATGTTAACTGTATTCCAGAAATAATTAATAAGAAAAATAAATAAAACAAAATTCTAACTTTCCGTCGCTATCTTTATCATTATTCGATATATTTGCTAATTGAACTAGCATCCTTCCCCGACTCATGTTTATCAATCAACTTAAAACACTGGTATATTAATTTAAATCGCATCAGTATACCGATTTGCGTGTACACCACCTAACGATCTGATTATATGCACTTGCATAAATCTCATCGTATGCAAAATTGTTCCTTGAAGCATGGCAACACCGCGTGGTCTGACAAAATCGTGTAGGAATCTCAAAAATATACACTAATGGTTCAAAAAGGCGGTTAAACGTTCTTGGTGTGATAACAACTGTTAGATTTAGTATTTTTTTTTTAATAATTTTTTTTACCCCTCTTAAGTTGCTTAAGAAGTTATATTTCATTTTTATGTAATTTCATGTTATATACACCTCTAAAGTAGCTGATTACACATGGTCTGTGGTTGCCTGTCTAATATGCATGGACTGATTACGTCGATTGAATCAATATATATATATATATCATCTTTCTTATCAAGTTATATTTATAACTATTGTACAACCTTATTCCATTTTACATTGCATATTTTTTATATTAATTCTTTGATTCTTCAATTAAATTAGGAATATAGACATTCATTTAACTATTTACTTATCTATCAACATTAGTAAAATACATAGTTATGTAGATATAATAGTATTGAAATACACATGCACCGTTACCGTCACTCATAACGTCCGCTCGATGCAGTATATCTAGAGCCCGTCACAGTCTTCTGTCCCCATCGTGGAATAAATATTTAAAACTGCAGTAAATAAATAAATAAACTACAATACAAAATAATTAAGAAGTACTTACTTTAACACTTCAATCTATTATATTATTCCATTCTTTTAATTAACATTTCCATGACTCACACAGAGAATTTCCATAATCATATATAGCCACCAAGAGAAATCATAATTAGAGTAGACCATGAAATGTGAATGTTTTGAGTTGGTACTTTAGCCACTGGGATATAATGACATTTATTACTTGATATTTTCACCGTAAACAAACTTTATAACCTCAAAATGATACAGAAACAGAAAGAGGCACAAATAATTTATTTAATATTGAAAAGTTAATTGAAGTTTTACGTAAAACTACCACAGAAATTGCTGAAAATGTTTGTCTGTTTACGTCCAAGCTCAAACCAACTCTACTCCGCAATCCATTAAAAACAGTATGCGACATTGTTATTCCGTCAATAAAATATTCTCTGAGACATTGAGGTGTTTCTCTGGTCGTTTGTGTTGTTACACCACCTTCTTGTAAGTATCCATTTTATAATTCTTCATCATCCAGTTGATTATGAACGAACCCAATACTTTATCATGATATCATGCAGCAATAAGCTTGCTTTCAAAAAAAAAAAATGAGACCCACTAATCTTCTTCGACATATTCCAACTCAAACACCAACTTTTTGGAAATTTAATGGTATTTCAACAAACTTCAAAGTGAAGATTTTCAGATGCCAACCTCATACTCAAAAATCAAAAAGATAATAAAAGATAAAACTAAGCCTCATCTGAGAAAAAAAAAACTGTGTTTATCATGCAATAAATTAAGTAAATCATGCATGATAGCGCTTTTCTTCAAAATGAGTTTACACGTGCCATGAGACAAATTTGTTTGTTGGACCATTACTAAAATGGATGGATTTGGATTTTCATCACTAATATGCGGAATGGCTTCAATATTTTCAACTGTGCGTTTAGATTCCCATCCACTTCCAGTTTTTCGACTGACGTTACCAGTCTCTTTGAATAATTGCAAAGAATTTGTCAAAACATTGCAAAAACCATTATAGTCAAATATTAATTCAGGATGTTTCTTTTTACGAAAATCAGTCATGGATTCTGGAATTCAACATTGCCACTGGCTATGTACTTTCACACCTTTTCGGAAGTAACATTCGATAATCTTTGTTTTCTGCTTGCGCTGAATACCATTTTTTAACTTAATGTAATTTAATAAAAGTTTTGAAATATTTGACACAAGCGCTAAGATTGCATGTCAAGTAATATATTAGGTGCTTTCCATTTATCGTCTGGATCACTTCACTTCAGTTTTGTGCGTTAAACTACGAGTTACCGTAAAGTGGGGCAATTCCGATCAGTTTTATGTACTATTTCTGAGCTGCAATTATTATTATTGATCGAAAAAAATTGAAAAAAATTATATATAATCATACATCTTTTAGCTACACATACCATCATGTATATTAACCGAAAGTATTAAAACACTATTTTTTTTTAATACATCAAGCGTGATCGGTTTTGCCCCATAATAGGGGGCAATTCCAATCACCCATCTATTTTCTTATAAAAACCGATTTGAAAGCTACACGAGGTAAATCCAATAACAAAAATTTGAATTTAAAAAAAGGAAACTTACGGAAATAACAGAAAATATGTATTATAGAAATGGCAAACAGATACATAATGACATAAATTATAATAATTCAATAAACTAAAACTAAAACAAAATTTCATTCAACGCGCTTCCTTCCCTCTCAGTTCAAAAACGTAGCTTCCCCTTCTATGACCAGCTGGATAATTTGGTTTTTGGAAATTTTCTAAATTTCGTCAACTTGGAGAAATACAAAAGTCATCTTTTCTCTTCCTTAGAAACTACCGATTCTTTAAAGTATTCTGAAGTAATAATAATAATGATAATAATAATAATAATAATTTATGCCTTCGCATCCCCCCAACAGCTTTCGCCAATTACAGGGTAATGAGTATGGCACCCAATTATTTTCTGATGCTTTCATAATGGATGAAGTGCTCTATTTTACTGTCCTGATAGCGCTTTGGAGGTATTTAGGGTTATATTGCTGTCTCCCGCCAGGCCATACTTTTTTTTTATAGTTTCTCACCATAATTTTCAATGAAACCAACGTAGAAACATGAGTATGTCATATTTCTACGTTGGTTTATGAGTATGTTCTTTGTTCTTTTACTTTTCAAACTGATCGGTATTACCCCATGAGTTGTTAATTTTCCCCTTACTCTCTTGTTATTCCAACACTTTCATAGAGTCAAAAAAAGAAACGGTGAAGAATGAATGACAATTGATTCTTTTCACCTTATCCCTTTTCGAAAATTCGCTTAGTCCTAGTGGGGATTCCCCTGTAGTAGTTTGTTTCTGTCTGTATGAAATATTACTCATTGTCGTTCCATCGGAAATAATTTTTTTAACACCGGAAACTTTAATGCAATACTTAAAAAGCCAGTTAGTTATCTAAGTTATAAACAAAGTTTATTAAATGACTGTGTTGTAAAACTTTCTTATCCTTTCCATAGATGCCAGACTAAATAATTGCCGTAAAATCAGGATTGATCGATTTTACCCCATGCGATCGAATTTGCCCCACTCTACGGTACTTACTACGAATGACATAACCTGGCGACAAAATGAGTTTGAGGTGAACAGTTTGTAACTTAACGCACAAAACTGAAATGAAGTAAGTCAACTGGTAAATGGAAAGCAGCTAATGTGTGTATTATGTGGAAGTGCCTAAGGTACTAACCTAAAAATTTACATAGTCTACTCTAATTATGGTTTTTATCGATGGCTCGTTACTATTTATCTCATATGCACAAATTATTCTCATTTTAGATTATTATTGATATTCTAAGCTCAAATCGTGTACGATATATTACCCATATCTTCTAACCAAGAGCTGTTCTAACTCAATTCAATTTATTTACGCACGATGCTAAGTAAGCTACCTATCCAACTGCGCACACCTAATGATGAATAATTACGGCTTTCCTCTGAATCATTCTCTCCTGTCTTTAGCCTGCTTGTTTTTTACCAGCGCTAATTGCCCGATTATGTTGCCGGGGGCAATTCGTAATTTATTTTTGGGTCGATTTATAACCGTCCCGGGGCTCCGGCCGTTCTTCCGCCGGCCGTCCCCGCCTGCCGACTCGGCGAATTGCGTTTCGCTGTTCGGAAGCGAGCGTGATCGAAGTCGAACGCTCCTGAGGTCATCTGATTAAGACGACTTAATTTATAACATTTATACGTCGGAGCGGATTTGCATACGGACTAGATTTTCCGGACAATACGTATGGTAATTTCGAAAAAATTAACTATAATGGCGAAAGAATGCGCCTCCCGCAAGGCGACTTCCATTTATAATCTCGATTTCTCTCGTCGCCTTATCTAAATTTAAAAGTCTCCGCTGACGGAATTTTCTTTTGTATTGTGGTGCTTACGCGCTGATACGTATCTGTGGATTGGCATTTTTAATTATTATAAAAAATTATCGCATCGCGGAAGCTATTTGTGTAGAGGCGGCTGACGTTGATTTCAATACATATGGTTTTTGCTATTACTGCAATCCATTTACTTCTTTCTTTACTGAAGGGGCTACTACATACATTTGTGGCTTATACAGCACACTAAGATGATTTTTCAAAATGCACAGGTAATTATACTTTGCTTATGAAAAGCTAAGTTACTACAATCTTAAACACCGTGCTCCACCTAAAGGTACTACCCGAGGCTGCCTATTCTAAGACCATATGGATTCAATAACAACCGAAATGTTTCTACTCAACTCAACAATTACCCTATAATAAATCAGTTAAAGAAATAATCAGTTTTTATTATGTAATTTAATTTAACACTAATTTAGACCATTGAAGAGTATAAAGTATTCGTTGATAATCGTGTACTATCCTATTAACTATATAAATATTATGGGATAACTCATCTAATTTTTTAGCAGTGTAAGAATTCGAAATTCCACCTGTATACACAAAGTATTTAAAATCATTTTATTAAGACGTAGATGATAAGTAGTGCGGCATTCGCTGAAGCAGCGTCTACTTCATAGGAAATAATAGTCTATTTTGTTAAAAGTCTCGCGTAATTAAGATAATATGGTATTATTTTGTATATAATCTGGCTTCTTTTGTTTATCGTATTGATCAAATGCGACCAGCGGATCCCACGCTTAACTCACTACGAAGGGCGTTGAAGTCAGAAAAATAACCGCCTTCGATCATTTCTTGCGCCCTCCTGGACCAGAGGAGCGGACTAGTTATCGGTGCGAAATGACGTCACAACCAAAGTTTATAAAAATTCTTTACATGGCTGTTGTAAAACAATTAATTCGCAGACCGCTTCAGCTTCAGGAAAAAGCACGCGTTACCCGTTTCGTTGTCGGGCGTTTCCATATCCTAAAATTAAAAATTAAACTTCTCTTATAAATTTTGCAATTAAAATAAGCTTGCAAATTCGAGAACAGGAAGCAAAAGCTTTCCTCGAGAGGTGTTTTGTTTTGTGGCGGAATATTGTAAGTTCGGCAGTGTCGGCGCAGGTAGTAGTCCAGCTTGCAATATTTGCACTGCAGGCATGGTCTTATCTAAGCTTTTTAGTCCACTGGGCTTTTTTCGTTTCATTATCCCATCTATCCTGCCAAGTGTCTAATACTTTCCCTCTGATTGTTAATTGTGTGGCTTCTCTGCTTTCTGTTCTGTTCTTGTGCATGTAGTGTGTTTTCATTGCATTTAGGTCTATGGATATTATACCCGTGATGATCTGCAGCGCTTCACCAGAGACGATTCTGTACACCGACGCTACACGAAGGAGGACAGATCTCTGCGTATGTCCCATCATGTTCCTGTATATTTGGTGCTTAAGGTCGTAGTACCAAATTGGTGCCCCATATAGGAGGATATTATGTATTGCACTGCACAGGACTGCTCTTCTGCCGCTTGCCGGTTCACTAATGTTAGGCAGTATTCTGCTGATATTTGAAACCTTTTTTTCAACAGTGGCAACTACGGTTTGTATGTGCCTTCTGAACGTTCCTCTGTCGTCCACCGTGATCCATAGTAAAAATATTAAAGTATAAAAAACGTTATTTTCAATTTAAAAGATGACGCTCGCAGTATTAGAGTCTGTAAGAGTGTTCTTCAAAAAATCTACTTTAGAACAGCAATATTCAACGTAATTTTAATCATTTACTAGACACAATTACTTATTTTGAAAACCGAAATTTATCACTAGAAGAAGGTAAGCTGGAATTTACTCTCTCTAGTTTACTAAAACAGAAAATTGAAAATATATTCCACAAAAATCCTGATCTTAATACATTAAAGCAAATTATTAATAATAATTTAGAAAGATGATGTAAATACGAACAATTAATTCCATTCTTTCATCATCCACCTTTAAGTAGTGTAGATGTTGGAAGGACATTTCCATCTAAATATTTATTAACGCCAAAACGAAATAGTCTTACACCGAAACATTTAAAAATGTTAGCAATTATTAATGCAAATAGTTCGACTTTGCACTTTGCATACATAAATATATAAGTTGTTTTACCGTCGGGTCGTATCGCCCGACTGCTGTGCATTTACAATTGGTATTTGGCGCTACCTTTACTATGTATATACGCTGCCTACTTGGGAGAATGAGTGAGGGCTCTTTCTACGCCCTTGAACTATTTCCGCTGAGCTTTGGTAATAGCATATCATTGGTGCTATTATTAGCGCCGAACGAGAAGCCTATCAACTGTAGTTTGTTGCATGAATCCGATAGGAAACGTTGTACCATCATGTTTAATAATTGCAAGAAAAGAGTTGATTGATGATGTACCAGCCACTATACTCGGTTTATATCAAGAGTCTGGCTGGATGACAAGTGAGCGCTTTTACAAATGGCTTGGCCATTTTATCAAATACTCGCATTCTTTCCCTATAGTAACCAAAATTTTGATGCTGGAAGAGTCTGAGGGAGAGGAGGTGGAAGATCCATTATCTTATCCTCTCAGGATGAGGATGATGCGCCATGTATTTATTGCAGTGGCCTCTATTCCTTGACGAAACCCGGTAAACTGTGGTTGCGCTGTAACAATTGCATGAAGTGGGCACACGCATGGGTGCATGTGTTTCACCAGAAATAAAAAAACTTTGTTTGTGAACTATGTTGTTAAATACTGAAAGAAATTCTTAATTTGAAACATTTTCCAATTTTCTATAAAAATACTGAGTAGGAATTGTTTTGCTTGCGAAATGCTCAATTTATCATTTTAAAGGTTCTTTTTTGAATTGGTGGTTATGTATTCATTCACCGGTGTGAAGTTAGCAATAGATTTTAGCAATAGATTTTTTTTTTGTGAAATTAATTCCAAATGTAATACAATAGCGTTCTATGAATAAAATCACACAATATTTTTGCAAAATAACGATATTTCTAACATTCGGAATTATCCCAACTAAATACACACGCTGCTGTACACTTTATTTATTTTGACATCGTTCGTCAACTTTAATTCCAAATTTTATCTGCCAGACGTGTTAACCAATCCAACGATCATTTAAAAAAAAATATAAAAATGACAATATTTTTCTAACAAATTTTATAAACAATTACATTTGATCGACTCGTCCAAATGCACGCGCTGCCGTACACTTTATTTATTTTGACATCGTTTGTCAACTTTAATTTCAAATTTTATCTGCCAGACGTGTTAAGGGGTATCCAACGATCATTTAAAAAAAAAATATAAAAATGACAATATTTTTCTAACAAATTTTATAAACAATTAAATTTGATCGACTCGTCCAAATGCACGTGCTGCCGTACACTTTATTTATGTTGACAGACGTGTTAAGGGGTAAACAAGTGTACAGCAGCGTGTGTATTTAGTACATATATATAATACTACTATATTGCGGGTATGTGCTCAAAAATTCCGAAATCAAAGGGAGACAGCTATATCGGATATGCCACAACGTTCTGGCTACATTATGCGCATGCGCGAACCTTAAATAACCATGCATCTTTCTCGCACATGTTGATGTTGGTCAGTTGTTTCATTTCACATGTGTTTCTCGTTGACAACTATGTTAACGCTTGATCATTGTTTATTGGTGATATTGTGGTTATATCCATTGCTGTTGATTATTTTATATTATTTTAACTGTCATGAATTAGAATTGGTCTGTATAAATTATTAGTTTTTGGATATAAAGATGGTAAGATATTGCTATTTGTGTGGCCATCAACAAACAAAGGAAAACGTGAAAGCTTCTACGCATAGGTAAAGCATGTAGTTATAAAATGAATATTTATTTATTTATTTATTTATTTTTATTCTGTCCAACAGATACAATCCATTAATAGGACAAATACAAAGTTGACAAACACGATTACTAGCTATATACTTACATATGGAAAATCTAAAACTAATTACAATGCAGAATTGAAACAAAATGCACTACCCACAACACAAAAGAAAAAAAATTATAATCTCGACATAGCAATACGTAATATTTCACTCGAAGGCATAGAATTAATGTCAGATGCATCTGCAATATTGTTAAAATTACGACACATTCTAGATATTGGAGACGTGAATGCAATGTTCGTTCTAGGCGTTGAAAGAGAAAATAAAAGTGTACTGCCTCTTGCCGACATACGGGGAACAACATATGACAACTGTGAATGCAGCTCAAGACAATCAACGTTGTTATGGACAAGATTATATAAAAACTTTATGCTATCCAATGTATATGTCATATTTATTGATTTCATATTGAACTTACTTAAAAGTTCATTGTTATCATAACCTCGTTGTGGATAATTGCCTTCAACTCGGAAGTATAGATATTTTAAAAATTTCCTTTGAACTTTTTCTAACATGGTTCTACGTATCTCATAATAAGGATACCATATCAAGGACGCATAATTTAAGCGAGAATAAACGTAGGAATAATATAATGCTTTAATAGGTAAGATCTGTCTGAAGGAGTACGTGTTTCTAATTATAAAGCCTAATGTTTTCAAGCAACTGGACGTAATGTAGTTAATGTGCTCGGTGAAGGAAAACTTAGAATCAAAGAATATTCCAAGATCCTTGATTGTGTAGCACCGATTTATTATAGAGTTTCCATAGCAATAGAGATGTTCAATGGATTTAATTTTTTTCGAGAACGTCATAATATAATATATTGTAGTAACAATAAACTTACATTTTCTTCAGATTTCCTAAAGACGACAACAGACGATCTGCCTGAAAAAACGTTTGTGGATTGTCAAATGAAGATGATGTAACAACTTTATTGATTTGTTCGGCTCATTTTCTTCCGGAGGATTTTATAGAACCAAATGCAAAAAATACTTGGGCGAAAAAGTCTCTATCTAAAATCCACAGCCATACCATCAATTCCTACAGTAACAGATAAAAGTACATCTACATCGAGAACTGATATACATATAGTTAAAGAAACAGGTAAAATATTCTTTTTCTATTTCGATATATTGAATGTATATTTTTCTTTGTAGTGGCTATCAATCATAACGAAATTTTAGTAATAGATGATAGAAGTACCCAGTTTCCTACTGTAGAAACAATGGAGATGAATTATGCAGGTAGGTAATACTGGATTTCTTGAAACTTGAAACATACAACCGACTACCACAAGTCTTACACTACTTCATATGAACCGCATGAATATGCTGCCGCCTTTCTCTCATCATCCCGTGATTCACACCTTGGGAAGATGTTCTATAAAAGCATTTATATGGAATAGAATTCTCTCAGTTTTAATACCCCTAAACTGAATTTACATATTTTGAGTCAAGGGATTTTTAATAATCATTGCATGCAATTATGTAAATTAATTATTGAACGCTACATATCTATTCGATTGTATCATGAGAGAAAACTATCATCAAAGGATGAGAACATACATCAGAAATATAACAAATTGGTTCTTTTCCAAATTCAATAAATGTAAAAGTGGTTTTTATTCACCTTTCCAACTACTTTGCTAGCTTTTAAAAAGAATCCTTTTTATCAGTGTAATACCTATTGTGTTTTGTAAACAATGTAAATTGATTGAATTTGTTATGGTATAGTTTGAAATAAATATTCTCATATGAACATCAATGTATTATTTACCAGTATTTATTACGAATTCATCTACCCACTTTTGTGTATTTACAGAATTAGTACTTCTCTTATCGTTATTTATAGAGGCATAAAGGTTTAAATTTCGTTGCATATATCACTTTTAAAAAAAAGGTCATTCTCTTAACAAATGAGGAAAAATTTGTACTCTTCTTCCAACGAATGATCATTCCATTATTACAATCATTTGATTATTGAAATCATTCGATTATGCCCATCACTACCAAATTGCTTCGTTCGCACATGCGCAAAACAATCGTAGAACGATGTCAGACAAAAAAACTCATTTTCCATCTCCCTTCATCGGCGAAAATTTTTATCATTGGTTTTATACGAGACACGCAATATAGTAGTATTATATATATGATTTAGTAGGGATAATTTCGAATGTTAGAAACATCGTTATTTTGCAAAAATATTGTGTGTTTCACTCTTTGCAATGCTGTGTGAAGTGATTTTATTCATAGAACGCTATTGTATTACATTTGGAATTAATTTCACCGAAAAAGAAATCTATTGCTAACTTCACAGCGATTATTCATTCTAGTTTTACTTCTTTTTGTTACGCAATTTTGCTAACTTGTTTGTTATAAAATATACAACTATAATTCGCGTTTATGAATTTTATTGTCCATCTTATTCCAGCTAATCGTAGGTATTTTATCCCAAATTGTTATGTTGTTTCTCCGAGGTTTGCTTGAATAACACGGTGATATATGTGTTATTTAAATTCCAAAAAAAAAATCAAAAAAAAGGATTAAAGTGTACCCTTAGCTATAAATAAGGACTCGAACGAAACGAATTATAAATATTTTTATGTAAAGTGTGTCATTTTTGACCAATTTCTCCTACTTTTTATCAACAGAAATTAACAAAATTCCTATTTAAACTTCGCACAAACAAAAACAATAGTCAGTTGGTCAGCACGTTATTGTGGGTTCCGCTAAACACACTTTAATCCTCAACGATATATTAGTGCATAAACGAACATTTAGCCAACACACAATAACTCCACTCTAAATGCACGAATATGCACACGTACATACCTAACGTTCCAATGTGTGTATGTATGTAAATCTGCGACCCGTTTGCGTTCGCGAACTCTACTTCGGCGGTAGAAGTCAATTGCCTTCGTAAACTGGAGAGTGCGACAGTTATATAGTGCGCTCACTAATGACGAATCATGTTTAAACTGAATTGAGCTAATAAGGTCCCAACTTCGCCGGTCGGAAATTCCACTCGAATTCCCTATTTCCATTCGTTCGCTCACTCGCTGTCCCTGGTGTGTGGCAAATACGTAGCCCGTACATACACATATACAGCGCACTTGTAGTGCTGTTCTTGGGTTGCCGCATTATACGCGGACTTGCGAATTTTTCTTTTGTTAGAAATTTAGCAACTGCAAATGATGGAATCTTAACGTGACGCTGGTAAGATTTAACTTCGTTATGCGGCGATTAAATAATAGGGTGCAATATTACAGTGCCTATTATCATTACAGAAGTTTTTCACAAAAGAAAGAAATATTTTAATGAGAAACTTTATGTAATGTCTGCACAGGTTAAACGACAACGTAAGCAGTAATAACAATAATAATTTCGTTTTTATTTAATATAGAAGGGAGACACAGAGCGATAAATTCATTGGGAAAGTTTAGCAATTAGCTATTCTTCCACTCAAGAGGGACTTTTAAAAGGCGTGAATCAATAGATGGCGCTGCCGGTTAAATTTAGAACCAACATACATAACTCATTTGTAACTTATTGGAATATATCTAAATCTATATGGACGATGTAGACATGCTGTTCTAGCCAGCAAAGAGTTTTGGGCTTTTAATGTTATTAAAAGTGCTGAAAAAAATATTCATTTTGTAAGTTTTAAACAATTTAAAACCTAAGTAGCAATGTAAGGACTCGATATGCTGAATTACGTACTTTAATTATTAATAATAAAAAAAAAAAATTGTAAATTCATCCATCAGCAGATAAATGTTTAAAGATTACAACAAGAGTACTTAGAATCTTGTATATCAATCTGCAATCCTGATGCAGTGTTATAAAGCATAATGTTCCCATCATGCCCCACCTTCCCCTACATACTTTTACTAAAACAACTCATGTTATTAAAAAGAAAATAGGGAAGCACGTATTTATAAATGAATATTTCATACCCTGAAGGATAATAATACTAATAATTTGGTGGCTATCAGTAACAAGGTCTTAGAACTACTTCCCACCTCCTGTTCCGACAGTAAGGTTTTTCCATGGTTTTCCCTTACTGCTTGGTGAATGCCTGAAGATAGCTAAAGTCATTTCATGAGCGCAAACATAATAACAACTGATAGCTAACCGATTTATTATATTTTTTTATTATTATTATATATAATTAGCATAAAAACATTTCAATTGTTATGGAATCCATATAGTACTATAGTAGACGATGGAGAATTAAATTATTTTTGGAGATTAGTAGGGACCTGTAAGTGACGTCTTCACACTTCACACCCTTGGTAGAGTGTGGCAAATTGTTTTGACAGGCTGATTATAGTTTCCTTTATTCTTGAATCTTTGTAATGAGTGTATAACCAAAGGTTATTTCCACTGTTGCCAGATTCTTTACTACTTATTTGGCTTGGTGGACAAGGTGGTGTTTGTATCGTATATGAAATCAAAAAATAAATATTATTGAAAGCATTTTTCCTTTCAGAGACTTCTGTGCATCTATTGCGTAATCCGTTGTAGTGTGCTAGATTCACAGCTATTGTAAAATTCAAGGCGACATCTTTTGGAATAATATTGCATAAGAACGACTGAAAATTAATTATAAACAATTGCAGTGTCTCTATCCGTTTTTTTTTTTTGCAATCACTCTTTAAAGCTTACTCTTCACCTATGGTTGATTACACATAGTAATATTTAGCTAACAAGTGAAAGTACGAAAAAAGAATGCATTCGCCCAGTGAAAAGTGTATATAGAAGTGACAGGAAGTAAATATATATTATTCCTTTTTTAAATAACTAAATATAACTACATTACAAGTACGACTAAATTTAAAGTAATAATTAAAGTAATCTATAACAAATAATATCACACCTAAACCTAATCTAAGTAGCCAGCTAAAATTTAATCCGTCTATTAAATATTTTCAACGACGTCTATTTTCTAAATTTCGAGATAAATTTATTATTATAGGTGATCACAGCGTTATATATGAAAGATTGTTGAAACATAGCTGTTCTATGATGCGGTACATTCGTAGTATTATTTCTGATGTTTATGTTATGATTATCGAGAAGACAAGACAAGACAGTTTTCGCGGTTTTATAACTCCATATCCTCATAAAACAACCTTATTTAAAAGGTCGTTCACGTTTATAAAAAATACAATGAAATTCCTGTAAATACCAAATCTTCTGGTATAGGTCAACTTAAAACAAAACTTCGTACTTTTCTGCTATAGGTACCCAATTGAATTGATGTGCGCCTCTACATTTATTTTAAGTCATTTTACCATTTATTTTTTGTATATTCGTTTGAAATATGTGGAGATAGTTTTCATCATTATTCAATATTTATTATTATATTTATTTTGTAGCATAGTAGGTTATACATAGATATTTTCTTTCTTTTATTTTCTTTGCTTGTTACATAGAGTTAGTTTTAAACTCAAACCCCCCTAAGATTGTTTGTATTGTGAATTACATTTTATGTTTGATTACCTATTAAATATTTTATTTTATTTTTCTTTGTAATTAACATTACAACAATAAAGACGGTTTATTATTATTATTATTATTAATCATCTAAATAAGAAAACTAAAAAACCAAAATTCGCAAGGTCTAGAAGACGTAGCCAATCTATTTGGTTATATTTAGTGCTAACATGGTCATATTTACGGAGAGAAAAAAAACATATTACATACAGCAGATGTTTTGAATAACTTATTGAGTATAACAATCTAAACATGGATAATACAGTACTATAACACATAATAACACAGACATAATTAGCGATTCAAATATTTTTTTTATAAAGGGAAGCTTTTAATTGCTTGTTTATAGACAACGCTCTGAGACTAAATTGGTACGTGCGCTGACATAACTTTGCGATATATTCATGAAATCTCAAATCATTATTCAAAAGTACTCCTAATATTTTTTTTTTTTGAGAAATGTAGGACATCTTGATTTATTTTAATTTCAAATCTCGGTTTGAAATATAATCTATTTCTTCTAGATCAAAAAAATGGTAGATGATTTGGCACAATTTAGTTGTAAATTATGGCACATCGCAAATTTTTTTTAGAAGATCTAAGTCTGTATTTATATGCATCGCCGCAATATCAGCATTAGCAAGATGGAATAGCAGTGTATCATTTGTATAACCCTGCAATATGGCATTTTAAGAACACTTTAAGGCACTTTAAGGAAGTCATTGGTTTACAGCGCAAATAAAAACGGTCCTAGCGTTGATCCCTGGGGCATTCATCTACTATGAGTTTATATTTATTTTAAGACTTCCACTTCATCAATTAATAAATTAATAGTTTAAATTTAATTATCTAATGTGTTTCCTGCTTTTATATCAATAAAGACGTGTGTTTATACCAATAACATACACAATTTATTGTTTAATAATAAATTACAACGTTAAAAAGCATAAGGGCTCTTATTCAAGGTAAATACACTTATTTGCAACATTCAGATTAAGAATCAATTGCTATTCAATATATTTTGGAATATTAAATCAATCAATAAATCAATTTTAATTTAAAACAAAATTCTATAACTATACATATTAAAAATTCTATTCAAAATTTCTGACAATAATGAATGATTTAACGTTTCCTCCAAATATTTCTAGGTCAGTGGTAAACTCAACAATTCACAATCAAATCCCATTTACTTATTTATAATAATGTTGTTTCTAATTATTTTTATTAATTGTGAACAAATTTTTGAATAACTTTGATATGTTGCTATTTATATCGATTGTCTGAGTATTACATTAATGTTAATAAATGAAATGTCTTTTGGGAATTTCTCAAGGAAATATATGAGCAGAATGTGATTCTATCACAGTATTACCGTGGAAGAAAAAAATGTCAGGTAGTAACAGTTGTACTTTAATTAATCAGAAAATCAACTTAATTGCTTCACATAAATATCTACGTATTGTCTCTTTATATACTCATCCCTGTGTATCTGTCTTAAATCAATTATCGTATCGCATTTAATATACCAAAGCTCTAAACCCAAAAGACGTCCCTCCAGACCGCTTATCTAAACTGATCTTGCTAAAAGGACACGCTGGCCGTCCTCTACGTTCCCATTCCCCGCTTCGAAATGTTATTTATGTATTGTTGTCACTTTCTTTATTCATTATGTCTCGGGGTTAGATTTCCTGAAGATCCGCTCCGCTACATTGAAAGACGAATCCAGTCCATTAGTAACGGCGACGCTCGATTGAAATCAATTCCTCCGCTATATATCCGAGTAAAAAGTCCCTCTTCCTCTAAATCGCTGAGCGAATCTGGACTTGAAACGTATACCCTGCATTTCGTTGCTGTAGTAAAGAACGTATACATCAGGATCCATATGGGCGATGAAAATATACCGGGTGCAATGCTAAAGATGATATTTAATTTAATAAGGGAGTTTATTTAAATATTCTGTATTGTTAGTCAATCTGTGAGTGAAGGTGAGTTGTGCCAAATTGGATTTTACTTTGTAATTGAAGAATAAACGTACCAAGAATATAAAGTGAGGTTTCAATTTTCTCAGATTTAAACAAAATTTATGGCCACCAACAAAAGGAATAAATCAAATTGCAAAATGACGAAGAAATATTTTGAATGAATCGTACGCGTGCTGGTTTGACAACTTTTTACGACAACCCCGTACTTCTTCTGCACATATAAACGGAACTCAACACACCGATAGCCGCTGAAATATCATCGCTAAGTGATGGATAGTCCTGAAAAAAAGTTGAGCTAAAAGCGATGCCTGATGGATTAACTTATTCCGAGAGTTTCCTAACACTAACCGGATTATTGATCATTCGAACGGAATGCAATGCGTGTTCCTTTGTTTTTCATTTGAATGCTTGATCCGTTGTGATATCAATCACGCTGGATCGATTAATGGTTAATTTTCTTTCGTTTATTTCGCTTCCTTCCTGGATATATTTGGTTGCAGTGAATGTATAGCGGATATGTTCTATTTCCTTATAGAACGTACAGAAAAATTTTGCGTATATGTATTTTTTGATTGCGTATTTATTATTTATAACTCTGTTTTGGGTGAATTTTGTGGCTTTTCTAGTAAACTAAACTTAAATATACTGTAAAAAAATATATTCTTTCGAAATAAATTCGATTCAAACTTTGATCTGTCATAACCTACTTTATACAGGGTGTAACAGCGGTAAGTGATAGGGATGGTATTTTTGTTTTTCAGGATCCTAGATGCGTTTATATGACATATCCAATTCTTTAGCAATCTCTCTTGTGCTGCTACGCGGTTCTTTAATGACTGCTCCCAATACTAACCAATTTCTTCGTTTACAATTGCTGTTTTATGTAAGGAACGTTGCCTGTGGTATGAAATCAGCCCAACAGGTTTTCAAATGCCCTTTTGTCCGGTTGTTTTCGATTAGGTACTTGAGCATCCTTAGAGCACTGGACAACGTTAAATGTCACATTCAATGATGGCTCGTATAAACGACAATCAGACTGCGTATGATTGTGATTCCAAGAACGGCTTACCATGACGTAATGAAACATCAATGAAAAATTGCATTTTTGCAATGGTAAGCCGTTCTTGGAATCACAATCATACGCAGTCTGGTTGTCCTTTATGCGAGTTATCTAGCGAGAGTGATAGCCTATGAACTATTCGAGTTAATTCAATGACTGTATTGCCAGCTTTATGCTACAGTCGTTACAGTTGCGGGTGAGAGTTTGGCGCGTGGCTCCTAGAGGGCACACAAGTTGAACTCTTTTTCACTTAGTAGGTGATTGTGCGCAAAGCTTGAGATATGATTAGCGATGAAAGTGGGTTTACACACTCGGGGTGTGTTCCTAGTATTATTCCTCTTTTATTGCTCTTGCTAATATGGTAATTCCACCAATAGACCATCAGCCCCGCCTGGTGGCATATTCTATCTGTTTATTGTATTTAGACATTTTTTTCTTTTTGATGTTTCATAACTTTGATGCACTGGTAAGTTTTGGAATGCCCTGTAAATTACATATTAATTTTTAATTTTAGATCTAATCCGCCCTACATATTTCCTACATTTTAAAAATTGTTACCATTTGACTACCAGAGATCACAACGTTACTGCTGTTACACCCTGCAGGTTTAATATTCTGATTCCAATACTTTATTTCGATATGTAGGTGTCTTGCAACAGATCAACCTTACTTCCAGAAGGGATAATTATCAAGAAAAATACCATTGAGGTATTTGATAACTGCAGAAGTCTTCCACACCATCTGGATCGTTTGACTTTGTGTTATGATATTTTTATGTTATTTGTTATATCCTGTTTTGAAAATAGATAAAAGTAAGTTATACAAAGGTGCAAATAAATAAACCATAACAGTATGTATAATTGCAGATTCTGGCAAAACGAACAGTTTTTCAGTATTTCATAACCTATGCCATTGCGATGGCTTGGTTTGCACAGGGTTTTTACTATACTGCATTCGAAGAGCATAACAATAGATATTTACGTAAAAAAGCCAACTATAATAAGTCTTTAGAGGCCATTCCAATATTAATGTCTTATAATCTCTCTATATTACTGCGTATCCGCTTCAAACAGTTTTGAACACCACAAATTGAAATTAAAACTAACTTTAGAATTAGTTAGATAATTAACAAATGAAAATCATAATGTTGGTCATACATACGTATTGTTTAAATTTAGATTATAAGCGCACTTCCCTGCTATTCATTCTTAAGGGTATTCAATTACTTATTACTTTGTGAATAACGAATACTCAAGCAAGTCTTGGTTATTTTAAAAGTGACATTTCCTATAACGTTTCTTGCACCTTCATTTTTATTGGGGTATTAAATAACCTAACTCTTTTACCATCCTCGCTCCTCCCAATAAATTGCAGACTATCCTCCTTCCTCTCTCTCCTATAACCGTGAGCTCGGAAGCCGTAAATTATCAATTTCGGAAACTTCTAGGTGCGGTGGGAAACCGTCACGACTGACAGACGTTTATAAATATTGCCTAGAAGAAATGAACGGAGTAAGGGGGTGTTTTCCATTTATTAGGCTTCTTAGCGGATGGATATCTAAAAATCGTCGATGTCGGATAATATAAATGGATCGACCGGAAATGGAACAGTCGGGAACCTCGCTCGAGCTGTGCGATGGCAGTAGAAGTACACTCGGGGAAAGAATCTGCGTCTCAACCGTGACGGATTCGTCGAGACTGCCTCAAGATTCAATTAAAGTAAGAGACGTTTAACAATAAATCACATTCTTAATAAGTCGCCATCATATAACGGAGATCTATTCTTATTCTTTAATTGGAGGTTTAGTGGAAAGTTTATGTGCTTATGTTACTTCACTTTTTTAATTTCTAAATTCGTTTTCACAAAAAGCCTTGGCTATAATATTAATAGAGAGATAGATAGAAAACCTTATTTCCACAGTATAAAGTAACAGATACAAAAGAAAGCCACAGAAAAAAATGCATGAAACCATAAAAGACAATTTCCACTCTTAAACAAATGCGTGTTTCGCATTGGTTTTCTAACAAAAAATCTTCAATGGCATAAAAAGCGCAATTAATCAAGTGTTGTTTTAAAGCTAATTTGAATTGCTTTAATGGCAATACTCTAATATCATGTTGCAATGAATTAAAGAATTTTGTGGACTGATATTTCATGGGCTGTTGCGTTGTGGATTATTTATATTTGGAAAAACATTAATTTCTTTTTAATATCTTCACACAGCCTCAGAATTGAATTCTAAACAACTTTTTCAAATAACTTTTTTGGATATCATGTCATCAAACCTTACTCTTTGGAAATTCATGGCAAATTTTTAAATTTACCGCCATAATAATAATAATGATAATAATATGAATTTATTGACTCAAACCTAAGCAGGCAGTGTCATCGTCAAAGTATACATGAACAGAAACAAATATAAATATTCAAATATAACAGAAAACAAATAATTGACAAATGTAAATAACAAACTCAATAAGGACGAATGAAAATGTAACAGAAACAAAGCAAATAAAAGTACAAAAAAATGTCTATAGGTTAATGTTTAGAAACACCGAAGAACTCGTCAATTGAATAGCATTCTCTGTGCATTAATAACTGCTTCACTTGTCGTTTAAACCTTTGTATATCCAGATGCTTTATGTCAGATGGCAAGTGATTGTACAATTTCACTGCTAGATAATTGGTGGAAGTTCGTGTTGTTTTCACTCTATGATAAGGAACCATATTGCTGAAGATGTGGAGGCCCAAAAAACAGACTGTATGCTTATGCTGGTGAGTATGTGTGGTAATATGTAGTTTCTGTGTCTTGTTTTCGTTTAAACTCAAGTACTTCTGAACCACTCACCAGCTTCTCCTAACACTGTCGCTGCATTGCATTCTATGTCGTCCCGGGTGTGATCCCTCGTTAGCAAAGTCGTGTCATCAGCGAACAAACACACCTTTTCACACTCAATGTTACCCGGCAAATCATTTATATAAATAGTGAGTAATAAGGGCCCAAAACCGACCCTTGTGGTACAGCTTTCTTAATAGGTAAAGTGTTAGACCTCTCATTTCGCCAGGCAACAAACTGACTGCTGTTGGTCAAATAAGATTCTAGGAGCTTATGTGCCTGTCCTCTCACACCGTAATGGTCCAGCTTCGCCAAAAGAATGCTCACATCGACACAATCGAATGCTTTGGACAGGTCACAACAGGTCAGCAGTAGTTCATCTTTCCCGTCTAAGGCTCTTGTTATTGTTTCCATCATGTCGATGGTTGTCGTTATGATCGATTTCCCCTTACGATAACCATGCTGTTCCAAGCAATAGACACTATGTTTTTCAAAGAAGGCCATTAATCTTTCTTTTATAAGTGTTTCAAATATTTTTGAAAAGACTGGAACTATTGCAATAGGACGATAATTCGAGCCGTGTTTATCACCTTTTTTAAATATAGGCACGAGCTTTGTAATTTTAGCTCATCTGGAAACCTTTGCTGGATGTTAAATATTTGGGCCAAAGGTGCTGAAACATCATCTTGTAAAAGCTTTATGGTTTCGCTCGATAAGCCATAGGCATCATACTAGTGGTCACGTGACGTATGTCAAAATAAATTTTGGGGTTACTAGACATACACAACCTATCCCCCGCAAAAAAAAAGAAATATTTTAATAATAAAAAGAATTGCCATGTGTTGCAATATTTATGCTTTTCACTGTATGTTATGCTTAATAGTATATTAAAAGACAAGTTTCATTTTGACGTTTCAAAGTACGAATTTAGAGTTTAAGAAACGAGTGGCGTAGCCACGAGTTTCTTAACTGAATGAGTGCTTTAATGTAAAATGAAACGTGTCTTTTATGCTATTTTTTGCAATTAGTTTTAAAATTTCTCTTTTTGTAAAAGCAAAACGAGAAAAATTTGATAATCTAGGGAAATTTTGTGGCGGTTGTCACCAGTTGTCACCTTGGTTTGGCACAAGATTTAAATTGACAAGTTAATTTAAAATTGACACGTTTTTGAAATTTGTTATATATTATATTACTAAAGTAACTATATTATAATATTTAATATGAGTTCTACAACTTTTTCATGCACTCCGCCTGAAATACGGCAAATTGCTGAAAAAATCATTAATAATTTACTTCCGGAGAATCGTACACTATGTATCAAAAGCGATACAAAAATTTTGAAAAATGTGCAAAGAAAAGGAAATTCTTCATATTTCTGAGAACGTCTTACTTGCTTATTTTGAAATGCTACGTAAAGATAATAAATCGTCATCATTATGGTCGATTTATTCGATGTTAGGATCGTGTTTAAATGTACATAGAAATGTGGATATATCAAAATATATGAAACTTCAAGCATTATTAAAACGGCTATCTAAAGGTTATCAAACAAAAAATCTAAAATTTTAGAAGAAGAAGATATTCATAGATTTTTGAAACAAGCCGATGATAAAATATACTTAGCTATAAAGGTTAGTGTTGATTTATTTCGTTACTTTTTTGTAAATTCTTTATATTCTAGTTATTTTGATAATAGGATATAATGAGCCTGTAGGCGAGAAGAATTAATTAATATATGTGTGGAAGATCTTCAATACAATTCCGATTCCATTATAGTCAACATACCTTAAAACAAAAATAATGTACCCAGAATGTTCGCAGTGACTGATGTAAACTGCATTGAACTTATAAAAAAATATAATAATCTGCGCCTAAAACAGTTACTCACAAACGTTTTTTCTAACTTATCGTCATGGCTGCTTAATAATAGCCCTATCGGTATTAACACCATGGAAATGTTCCTAAACAAATTGCCAGTTTCTTCATTTACCAGATCCTCATCTTTATACAGGACATTGTTTTAGAAGATCCAGTGCGACACATATAGCAAATACTGGGTGATATTTTAACTATAAAACGATTAGGTGGCTGGAAAAGCACGGCTGTTGCTGAAGGTTACGTTGCCTCTTCTATAAAAAATAAAATTGATGTTGGAAATATGTTTGCACAGGAAATAATGTGAATCTACCTGGAACTTCTGGAATGGTCACAGTTGAGTACTCCAACAGAAGCAATATCACTATCGCAGAGAACGATAATTTTCAACAGAATTTCTACTGCACACGTATCACTATCACTTCGAAAGATAATTCAAACGTTAATATAAATTTTATAATAGTTGTACTATTTCAAAATTAATTAAAAATATCAAATCTTACAATGAATTTTAATATAATAACCTCAAACTTGCTTACAAAATGTCATATTGACATCTCCATTTCTGTTGCAATGTGACCAACTTAAAATAAATCTGCTTAAAAGCCATTTCTATTACGCAACTAGTGCTGTAATAGACCCTATTACGGCACTAGTGGAATAAATGGTATGGTTACGGCACTAATTGCAAAAACTCTCTAATATAATTTCAGTAATATTGGTGCAACATATAATCGGAAAGACTGCTTTCTTCCTTGTCTTTCTTCATTGCCATTCGGTGTACGACTTTATTTTTGGACCATATTACAAATGCTTCGTTTTCATACTATTTTTTTAACGCGAATAATAATGATTCGTTGTGTTTCTTCGCGTTCCTTTTTTGTCGTATTACGTGTTCCAGTCCTAGTCTGCCGTACACAGATTCGACTGTATTGTGAATTCCTAGCGCGTATCCGTTACCTCCTCGTTCTGTCGCCGGTATGCCGGTCACATTTTAACCCTATTATATGCGAATTGGTTCTCCCAAAGTCCAGTTTTCATTATGCACATCTAATTAAGGCCCGTCGGTATAATGACGACGACAACGTTCTCGTTATGTACGCTCCGAGCTTATTAACATTTTAGCGTCGGTCTATGGTGTCGTGTCGGCAACTGCCACGACGGGGAATTAGTTATATACCCCCAGCGAGGTGTCTAGCGTTTTATAAGGGGAGCGGCTGACCGCGCGGATATTACGTTAAAAATTTGCATTTCTTTGAAGTTCTCCTCGACGAAACTGACAATTCTTCCTACCGCCAAGGTGCCGCTAAAGAAAGAGCTTGAATATGAATCAGTTTAAAGGAGCGGAGTAGACGGTTAATATACCTCAAGGAGGAGTTCTTCGGCGAAATTTGAGAAACTTCTAATAGTCGCAAAAAGCGGAGGAAAGCAGTGTGGTGTACCATCTTGTGTAAATAGATTTATACACTGTTGCTCAAATAAAACTGTTAGTTTTTGGTTTAAGATTACACACCATATGATTAAATATTTCTGCCCTCTAGTAGGTCGTCGATTTTTTCTTCGTTAAACTAAATAATAATAATAATAATAATACGACATTTATTTGCCCAACAGGTAACCGCAATTAAGGACAAAAATACTAATAATATGTGAATACATATAACAAATATGTAGAAAAATACATACATTATAGAGAAAAAGTTAAATACAATAAGAAATAAATATATTATTATTGTGCAGTAGTTCCAGAAAATGTCTTCGTAGAGATTTCGCATTCCGTGTCATGTGGTAAAAGTGGTGCTCTACGCAATAAGTTAGTTCTTGCGTTGCATGTTGATGTTAATAGAATGACGAGACACAATTCGTGGAAGTGAAACTTAAAGCTGAAGTAAAGAGGGAGAATCAATTTTTATAATTATTAAGCTTGTTAAATAACGAGCACTATGAATATTACGCCCGATGATGAGTGGACGTATTTGAGTAAATTTAGGCAGCTCCTCATAGAAATAAACGCAGTCGGATAATGTTCCCATTTTGTTTTGAATGTATAAATCTCAGAAATCGACGTTGAATACGCTCTATGGAACTGTTGAGGAGGCTAATATCAGGCGACCAAATTATAAGGCCGTATCCACCTTAAGGTAGAACAAAAGCAAAAAAAGAGATTTCAGAAGTGCGATATCTTTAAAACTATTTAGATGTTCTAATGAGGAAGCAGCATTCTAGATACAGAAAACATGCATTCGATGTGTGCAGGGAAGGACAAATGGCCTAACGTATCCCAAATCTTTGATTTAACTTTTAATTTGTTTTTAAAACACGTCAGCAATGGGTGTATATAAAGTGATGTGGCCCTAGTTTTTCTAATAAATGACATGTGTAGCCTTTGTCAATATTTAGTGCAAGTTGTTGCGTCGACCACTCAATAAGTTGTTGATATTTGTTGCAAGATATGTTGCATAATCAGGACCCAGATACACAGCAGAACAACTTGACATATCAGCAATACGCCAAACGGAAATTCAGGGATTCAAGAAAATTCATTAACATATATTGAAAATAATGGTCCAAGATTGGAGCCCTGTGGAAACCGCTCGTCAATCGAAATTTTCAGATGAACAAAAATCCGTATAAATACGAGTTAAGTTCTGTCAGTTGGTACGATTGAATAACAAACACAAGTTGGGAGAAAGCAAAGGAATCTAATTTATGTAGTTAAAAGTGTGCTGATCTAAAGTATCAAAGGCGCGGAAAATCCGTGTACCTGTGTCCACTTGTCCCTGCCGTCCATAACGCTCACTGACACAACTGCGTAAACGTAAGCAAGATTACTCCAGTAGACCGTCCATATAAAGCCGTGTGTTGTGGCGAAATAAGTTGTATTTTAAAGTATTTGTGGAATGCAGATTTGTTTCAAAATTTTAAGCGAATTTTATTAAAGTCGAATAGGTCTATAGCTTTTTTCTGATTTCAGAAGAAATCCTTTTTTAACAACAGGGATTAACTAGAGTTCGTTTTCCGACTATTCGGGAAAATAGAGGTTTTGATGGTTAAATTAATAATTACTGAAATCGGTCGGCTCAAAATATGACAGGCTAAAGTTGGCAGTATAAGTTTAAAAAAGCGCAAGTTGACTTATTGTCGTTGACTGTCGTTTTTAAAATTTATATGTTTTTTTACAACTATATTCCGTTTTAATATTGAGGTTATGAATTTATATAATTGATTTTAATAGAGATATGCTGTGGACGAATTATACAATTTGTATCTGGTTTAAGAAAAGTCCCTGAAGGTTTCCTGCGAGGGATAAAAATCATTTTTTTTTTCCTATTAGAAGAAGAAGAAGAAGAAGACTGTCGTTTTGACAAATAACTACATACAAACGTTTTCGTTGAAAATTAAAACAAGTTTAATAATAAAAAACAGCTACAATGAATGAAATGAACTCTTTGATTTTCTACACATAACGCCACTTTTCTTTTTATATTATTGAAGGCATTCCGTGATGTGCAGACATTTCAGATAACTTAAGTAATTTCTTTAGTTCTGTGAGGACGATTTGTAAATACTTTATTTTTAAGCGTAAATAAATGAAATAATCCACATTTGTCAAATCTGGAGATCGTGGTGGAAAGTCTACTACCCAATTACAAAGGAATTCATGCAATAATTCTATCGTTTCCATTTTCCGTTTTTGTGGGATATTGCATTATCTTGCTGGAAATATCTTTGCGGAGTTCATCACCATGTTATTGATTTAAAAATTTAGTTGGGCCGCGTCGGCAATATTAACCTCGATACATAACGTCACGTCAACTAAAAGATTCTCGTCACATTGCCGATGCATTTTAAATAAAGATGCAAGTTAGTTGCTTGGGCACTAGGACGTCAGTCAAATAATTATCCGAAACATCAAAATATATAAACGAATACAATCTCATAGAAGTATCGAATTTTAGGTGATTTCTAGAAAGGGTAAATATGTACTTACATCGCTCCAGTTAGAAAAATCTTTCAATTTTAGTTGAAACTACGGGAATTTTGGACAACTTTGGTATTAAGATTAACATAACCATCAAGACAAAACTGATAAACCACCAAACTGTAAACATTAGGACGCCATTTCTTGGGATTTTTCAAACTGAAAATCAACAAAAAAAAATCATAAAGCTGCTGTCGCACACACTATGTATCTTGGAATTTCTAGTAAGCTTAGCCTGTTGGGAGATCATGTAAAAGTATTAGTGTATCTACACCTAATTATTAACACAATAACTTTTAATTAGCCAAATTATTACTACTTTCTCTTATAACGCTCTGTATTATTTTGATAATGTAAAAAATGTCAAACATTTAAATACTGCGATAATTATTTTCCTTTGTACGAATGGTTCTGCAAATATTCCTTTGTAATTATAATTGGTGAAATTTACTTAAAACTGCTAACACACATACTTTTTTTTCAGAAACGCAAACTTTAAACCTCGCAGTTAATTCCGTCTCCGTTTTCCATCCTCATTTCGGTCTCAGCCAAATGAATTTTTATTCTTCTCGAATCAGAATCGTGGAAATCTCGCCCGCGCACAATCGCTAGGAAAAATAACATCTCTTCCATTCCCTATTAGGCACTTCTTTCACCCCATCCTCACCATTTCATTTCGCGCGGCATTCAGGGCGCTAATGAAAATTTGAATTGCAGAGTTCTCTGTTTTTCCACGTTCGCGCTCCTTCGCCCACTATTTCTTTGCTTTACCCACTTTCGTTCGCTATTGCCGGCGTAGATATTTAGGCCGCCACTTATACATAATAATACACCATTACCGGTGTCACCGAATTTATACCGTAGTCATTTAAATACCTAATGAATTCAAATATTTTACTTTACAAGAAGGTCACGCTGGCGTTCGTCTATCTTACGATTTCAATGCCTTTACCACTTTTCCTGTTCCGTTATTCAAATTGGCTGCAATTTCTTTACTCTACTTTTAAAGTGAATAGGGCTCTTAATTGTGTGAGACTTTTGCCAATATAGCTAATGAGTTGTTATAGGGTAGTATTAACTGTTGCATCATCATAAAAATAAACTTTAATACAGCTTGCGTTACCTAAATTGTTTAGCTACCATTTTAAAATCAAACCAACGCCTTATGAACAATTCTACCAATGAATTTAATTTTTTGTAAAATTATTATTTATCTACTCCATGACACTTTATTTACTGAACTGGCGACACCTAAACTCAACCCTAATGTACGGAAACGTCCTAGTAAAAAATGTAAATAAACACAATAGAAAAAATAAGAAATAAGGTGTTGCCAGCAGCAAAACACAGGTTTCTAATCTATCTATCGATTTGATAATAATAATGGAATGAGTTGTAATTGAAAAATAACAAAATCAATGTATGAAAATAGCTAGAAAAGAAAAAAGGAAGCAGCAAGGTAGCGAAACAACCTATCCAATTTGAAAAACGAAGTCCTGTAGGATGATTACCAGCAAAATTCTAAATGAAAAGGCTAACGAGAAAGCAAAATGTAATAATCTGACAAGTTTTTTAAACGCTTTGTTTGATGTATAATAGTACTTCTTCGCACGACTATTTCATTGTTAATTATCCGTTCTAATTGTGCTTTACTGTAAATACAGCGTCTAAATATTTAAGCCCTTACTTTTATATATATGTATATTGTTCGGGATTCTTTGATATTACATATGAATATTTTTGATTTTTCGAATATCAATATTTACCCAGTAATGTTTAAATTCTTGATTGCAGATTTTGACGTGTTTTTGTAGGTTCACTTCTGATTCACATTCACATAAATTAGCTGATATGAATAAATATCTCTATTGTGTATCCCTTCACCTCTTTTCTACGGATAACGAATTATATATTATGCCTGCGTTCTTACATGCATTTCTTTGGTTTGTATTTTCTTTGAATTTTCAGCAATGCAACAACGGTTGGGGGTTGCTTACCTCGTGTCACCCCTTAGGACGACTACGACGCGTAACCGAGCGAAGAACGGAATGTTATGTTGTGAAGACGGCTACAATCTCTAACCAAACGAACAGCGGAAGGCCACGTCGGCGTCGTGTCACCTAGAGGACGACTGCGATCTATGACCCACCGTCACCGGAAGCTAGGCTGTGTCACCCAGAGGACGACTACAGTCTCTAGCTATACGAAGGCCGACGGGAAGCTATCGCAGTGTCACCCAGAGGACGACTACGATCTAATAGCCTGCGGATAACGAAAACTAGGGTATGTCACCTAGAGGACGACTACGATCTAATCTAATGATCTGCGGAATCTGCCTCGATCGGTAGAATTATTGCGCGCAAATGCTATCGAAATATCTAGGAAAATCCGTTAACGGAAATTAAAATTTATTTAATATAAATTCTGAACTGAAATTGACTACTAAAATAGATTTCCCTTTCAACGGTACGTTACAACGTATTGGATTTATTTTTTTTCTAAATAAGCTAATAGTAACACTATATTTGATTAAATGTAACAGTTTTTGATGTAATACTTTATTCAGTTCGTAACACCCATCGCATGGAAACATCTTTCCGAAAAAAAATCATTGCGTGTAGCTTGTAATGCCGAGTTCCTGTGAAAAGTATCACGTAGGCGAATATGGGTAGCGTTGTTTTTAAAACCTCCATTAGCCCATTAATAAATCTAGCACATTTAGGCGGATATTATAATGGGGTTGCGTTTGATTGATATACCGATTAGGGTATAAATTGGCCGCTTGTCCGCAATTATCGTTCGACAAATGATAAGATAGCATACTGACTTTCAAGGCACTTGTAAACTAACAATAAGTGGTACACTAATGGCTAAACTATCATTTCAAGTGCCCAACAAACTGACATTTTTGCCCATCAATCACATTTTCAAAACCTGGATACTTGAGTAAATTTTTATTATAATGGAGCTATTTATTGTCCTAATAAAAAAATAAAAAGGACATTTAATTCAATGTATTAAACACATTATCCAAATAAAGAAGAAAATGCAAGGTGTCATTAAGAAAACCCTCATTCGCTCTTAATGGGTAGCATTAATAATAATAATAATATATATCAATCTTTTACATTACAAAAATGTGTATATAAGTCAAAATAAAAAATAGACACACAATTACATTTAGTTATCTACATACAGTTACATAACTCAAAGTACTCCTCGATAGAATAAATACAGGATGACAGTAAAAAGCTTTTAATATGCCGTTTAAAGATGTTAATCGATATTATATTTTGATATTTCTGAGGCAAGGTATTAAAAAGTTTCAAACCCAAAACATTGGGGAATTTTTGGTAATATCAGATAATTTTAGGGACGGAAATTTTGCTTTACTAGCGTTATGTGCGGAATTTGCTCATTGCGTTGAAAATTTACTCTGTTCGCATAAACGTAATTTAAGAGTTCGTATATGTGTATAGCAGGCATAGGTAAAATATTCCACCTTTTGAAATAAGGCCGTAAGACTCTGTGCAGTGAAACTCCAACCGGATTATGCGTTTCTGAGCCAAAATACAGTCCTGGTAGCAGCGATGCTCCCCAAACCGTGATGCCGTATGACACTCTGGTGTGCACTTTGCATAATAAAATGAAAGCAGAGAACTAAATTCAATTATAGTTTTAAGTTGCGTATCTGGTAACAGTAACTATTCAATCTATTTGCGTTTTTTACTAATGCAAGTTCCAAGGGAGTTTTCGTCCATATACAAACCTTAAAAAAATTATTTCCATCGGACACGACTTATCTCCTCCCTTTTGTAACGTGAATGTGTTAAATTATTCCTTCTTGTTTTGAATTGTATGAAAAATCATGTAATTTGTTTTTTCGTTGTTTAAATATAACTTGTTATATTAGAAAACTATGTAGCCATATCATGCAACAAAGCATTTGATCTATTTTCTGTCTGGTGAGTGGTAGATGTAGATACTACACCGCTAATGTCATCAGCATACATAGTTAAGTATGTTGTAATCAGCTACAAAATCCGCAATATCATTTATGAAGAGGAGAAAGACTAGAGGGCCCAAAACACTACCTTGCGCTACACCCCTTTCCATTGGCAACACAGGAGATCTTACTTTATTGACAAACTTACTATTACTGCATGTATTTCAACAAATTGAACCCTTCACGCAAATACGATTCAAACCATTGTCTACAACTCCGCGAATACCTAGCGTTTAATTAGTAGGAAAAAATATATATGATCGACGCAGTCGAAGGCGCGACTTATATCGCAAAATATCCCGACTGTAAGTGCGCCCGAATCAAGGTTTCTAACTACGTACTTAAATTACATTGTATTTTAATACCGTGTTTCTACTGGAAATGATGAGTGAACAATGAAAAATCAACCACCTTGTATAAATGGTATAACAGGATATACTTTTTTTCCAGATTTTTTCAATATTATTAACTCAACTGGCGGTATTCCTACATTCATAGAGGTATATACATATATCAAATTCATAAATGAATTATTTTTGTGCAGAATTCTACGAATTTCGAATCTCGCAGGCATCCATAATCCAATAAACACTCGCCTAATTGACGTACATACGTACGCGTTTCAGAATCATGTTCAATTCAACGTCATCCGAACGTCCTATGGTCGCAAATCATGCGGAAAAGCCTAATAGAATTACCAACCGCTAGGTGCGTATCATCCGCGCATAGAATTCTTATGTTACTCCGTCGAACGGCATCCACATCACACCCTTTCGACAGTTGACTGTCGTGACGTGAAATCCGGTCGCGGGCGGCAAACTGAAAACACGTTATGAATTTAAAATTTCCCTCATCAGCTGCCACCGCGGCACCGGACCCGTGATGCGCCTTTCATTCAATTTCACATTACAGAAACAAAAACTCGACGACTGGAAAACGCATCCGAATTTAATCTAATTTTAAAAGGAGGAAAGGTCGAAAGCAGGTGTGCAGACGGTAATGGTAAAGAAAGGAGGAGGTGGATGGGGTAGACAACGCCTCGCCGACGGCAACGTTATCGGTCTTAAATGCAATCTAATTCGACAATGGTCTCGGAGAGAGAACTCGCGCCCGAACTGGCGGAAAGTGGGGAAGGGGGCGAGAGGGGTGCAAAACGCGAAATTTAATTTAATGTAACCCGATGTCGTCCAAATTAAACGTTATTTATTGGAATTTGAGGCGTTTCGGTAACTGTTCTTTTTGTTCCTGAGCCGCTGTTCGATTTATGGCCACGTTCGATTCTTGGCAATTCATCCGTGAATAATGTTCGTTTACTCTACTATGGATGATTATGAGATGTGATGGGGATGAGGTTAGATGAATTTGGCAAAACTCTGAACTGCTGAAAATGTTGATATAAAGGCATCTACTAAAAGATGTCTATAAGTTTAAGACAGTTTAGAGGAAAACTACCTTAAGAACTAACGTTAAAGTATACCTCATCCTTTGGATTAAAGTAAATTCAAAACGTAAGAGTCAGATATTGTATCCTAAGATAATAATAATGTAAAACACGCTTACCTCAGATATTTAAAAACGAGTGCCACAGAAAGTTGACCTGTTTTCAATCTTATTTTCACTATTTATTAACGATGTAATGGCTTTCCTGCAAAAATACAAACCAGCAATATCCACAGAGGATATTACTGTAATAATTAATGACAATATGGACAACATTCATAACAAAAATACTCGTACACCGTGGTACTGGTAATGCTGTAAACTTCTCCTAGACCCCTCATCACAAACTGCACTAAACTCGACGTGGTGCTGTGGACGAATACCCTGTAATCGCGAGAGTTTTTTTAAGTTGTCTTAGATTTTGATGTTACTTATCAGCCTTTGTCAATGTTCGGGAGAATTTTCAACAAGATATGAATGTTTAGTTTTGTATAATGATTTAGTTAATGAATTGATTGTATGAATATTTAGTTAAGTGTTCAGTTGTTTTAATTATATCAGTTGCGTCTATCTGTGTGGTTCGCTGTACGCAGCGGTCGCAGTTTGTAAGATAGTCCGAGATGAGTTCATTGCAGACGCATTTTTTGTTGCCATTTTGTTACTACTTTTGATTTAAAGATTTATTTCGCTTATATTGAATTATATTTCGTCCATCAAGGAACTCGCTTAATAAAAATTGTTATTATATTGTTGTGTACACATTTTAGATATAAGATCATTTATTATTTCGTCAGGAAGATTTTAGTTTTTAATTCCCTTATTATAATTTTTTAAAGAAGTTCATTTTTGGTTCTAGTTTGCTGTTTCATTTTTATTTTATTAATCACCTCGGGTTGGGTGTATAGTAGCATTGTTCTAGCTTTTAGTTTTCATTTTTGTAAATCTTTTGTGTTCACGAATTTATTTTATTTTAATTTCATTCTACGTGGTTAGATTTGAAAGATATTGGATTATCTTCCTGGACAACTTAATCTTTTTTGCTTTGATATAGGAAATAGCATAGTCCTATTGTAATTTAGAATCTATTGCAGTTTTTGATTTAGACCAGAACCCTCTGTTCACGGTTCTTTTTTCTGCAAAGTTTGTAATTAACTTGTTTTTTTTTTTCTTTTTTTTTATAATAAATTATTGATTGTGAATTAACGTCTTTGGGTTATTAATTCTGTTCTTTTATTTTTAATTAAACCTTTTAAATTTTTGGGGTATTTAAGAAAGTCAGTTTTCTTTCACTCAAATTTACTTGTCGTGTTTAGATTCAGGTTTTGATTCGCGAGGGTAACTCTGAGGTTAATTGTTCTTTTGCGCCCTTTAATATTTGTATCCGTTGAGCTAGCTAATTTAATTTTTCATTTTTAATTTTCATTTTGCATTTTTCATTATTACTATCTGTACACAGCAGTACGTTTCGATAGCAAACCTACCATCAGCAGCCGTTCAGTGTTCTGCTGAGATGATAGCTTTGCTATCGAAAACGTACGTCCAGTTTAGTGCAGTTTGTGGTGAGGGTTCTAGGAGAAGTTTACAACAACATTCATGTTTGTTTCTAACAAACTATCGTTAAACATAATGTGTTTTAGATATATTATCTAAAACAAATCTATTTAATTTATTTAATTTTATTTTACAAATCATTATCTAAAACAAAATATATTCTTTTCAAATCAAATTCAACGCATGTTTTACCTCCGTCAAATCTTCACTATTTCCTTTTTTCTTTTCACGAGAGAAGGGAAGAATCTTGAAAGACATTCTGCGGCCAGTTTTATCAAATAATATCGAATTTCTTACCTACTAAAAACCTCCTCTCTTTGAGATGTTCTACTTCCTCCCCGCGGAATTACGTTGGCATAACTTTGTAAGGAACGCTTCATATAGATAGTCGGGCTCTCACAGAATTATATTGACAGTGTACCTCTTTTTTGGCTGCTTCTCAGGATATCTTTCACCATTATGTCGATGCCTATTGAGAGCATTTTGCCAATTATGTTTTCCATCGTTATCTCACCCAGCATTTTTCGGTCTTCTCTCTCTGGCTGCTCCATTCTGGGCATTTGAAAAAGGTGTGTTCCAATGTATCTACTTTCCACAGTAAATACAGCATCCAACTTGGTTTTTTTAAAACCGTTATAAAAGGCTGGAAATATAGTCGCCATCAGTTTGTTAGCTAGCGGATCTTATATCTGCAGCAAGTCGTTTCGTCTACGTTAGCGTGCCCGACGGTGTAGCGACCATCTATTTTGCCATTTATTTGTTAGTTCCAGCATATTCTCTTCTTGTTAGTCACGCTGTATTCCGTACAGCAGTTCCATTTTCAACCAGAGATCCATCGAGATATCCTCGCCACAATCAGAGGTGCACTCAGTTTTTCTGTCCTATGGGCCTTCGCTATAAGTATGACACTTTAGCGTTGCACCATTCTCAAGGTTTTTCGAAAAAAACTACTTTCTAATGGCTCTTTCCCATATGGAGGCGCCATATAAGACGATTGATTCCGTGCTGCATTCTTTGGACCACCGATGTTACGCATGAGTCGACTTATAGTTGCTATAACTTTTCCTGCCTTTTGTCGTCTTGTTTATGTTGTCATACTTAGATGTTTGTCAAGGTAAACTCATACGTAGCATATCGTCTCTAGTCCTCGATAAGAATTCGTCCAAGCTTTACTACTATTATAATTATTGTTATGAGCATCTTTAATTTAAATTATTTGAATTTAATGTTATATGTTCACACATTTTTTATCATTATGTTTTTGCAATTAAAGATTATTATCCAATTATTAAAATATATTAATTTATTGTTATATGCTTAAAATTTTACTGACATGTCTTTCTGATTTTGGACACCTTATGTTATCATATGATCTACACTAGTTTTGTTTATATTTTGTTCTTTGTTTGGCAGGATTCCAGAGTTCAACACTACCGAAAGCACTATCCCAATCTTCACAAACAGCAATCTACTACACCAAAAATCAGAGACCATTATAATGAAAAATAGCGGATAATAATTTATGGCTAATAGTGTCAAATGCTTTGGCGAAATTCATTAACACAAGTACAGTGATCAATCCTATATTGTTTGTAGTTAAGATATTAACTCTGAGTGCTAATAAAGTCCTCTAAATTCAACCTTGACATAGTTACTACTTCAAATAATAGTCTTGAAAATATTTTAGGTAACCTTAAAGATCAAGTAGACAGCTTGGATAAATCAGGTATTTATAGAATATCTGGTAAAGACTGTGGTCATGCATATATTGGGCAAACTAAAAGATCAACTAAAACGCGTTACAAGGAGCATTTGGCTCATCTTAAATTTAGAAGGTTTGACAAATCTAGCGTAGCCCTACATATGCTTGAAGAAAAGCATAAAGTTGACAATGTAAAGTTAGTTTCAGAACGTAAACAGCTATGTATAATTAAATTGTTATGAAGGTATGGAAATATATAAAAACAAACATATTTTAAGGAATTTAGATTTGAGACCATTACATTCTTGTCTTTATAGTTTATTAAGTAGAAGTAATAGATTAGATGGAGTTGGGATTAGTGACTAGTTAAGCATAACGGCAGTTAACCATGACCGTGATCATTGTACCGTGACTTTTTTAGGTATAAATTAGAGTAGTTTTAGCGTAGTTATTCAATTCAGTGTTTCTGCTGATGATGATAGCTTTGCTATTGAAATGTACGTCCAGTTTAGAGCAATTTGTGGTGAGGGGCCTAGCAGAAGTTTGCAACAAATAATTAGTCATGTCAAATGTATAAATAATATATACATCGCAGTGTAGATTTTCTTTAAATGCTCAATAATTTCAACTATACTAATTGATATGAATAATTAACGAGTATTTTCCACGTGTCTACCATAATAAACCTTCTAATTGCGGTAGCATAGTGTATAAGTGAGCATTAGTATTCGGCTTATGCCCACTTATGCAAGTGGTGAGTGGTTTCGATAATTATTGGACTATAGGGAATGACATTAGATCCGTTAGACAGCGCACAGAACAATATTTTTAATGAAAATGCATGTTTTATTTAAAGTAAATATTGCTTTATCCATATTTTCAAAATGCTGGCATTCGATTGTAATTCCGTCTTAATTGTTATAATTTGTGAAAAAAAACTTTAGCAATTTAACTCATTCTGGAGCTCCAATAGTGTCGACTTACTTTGAAACAAACCATAGACCTACATGCAATACAAGTACAAACGATAACTTGATTACAATGGATGAGATTATTCCCTAAATCTTGCTTTAAATTATGAATGAATTTTTGGTTTACTTCCGCTTAATTGGATTTGAAAAATGGACCATTTCACTTCACAAAAAGGAAAAAAGAAACATTAAAAGCTGTCATTTGCCGATACAATCGCTCTCTGGAATAAGGGACTCCAGCGTCCAATAAAATTCAATTTCGGTTTGAGATCTCCACGCTATATTTTCGATAATAAAATTAAAATTACTTTTATCGTTGTTCCACGCCATTAAGCGCTGATTACTTCGGGAATATTAAGGGAAAAATGCCGGGCGACTGTTATCTATTGAAGGCCGGGTTAATTATAGACCGGGATCTCATTAGTAAATGTTGAGGGGAAAATCCCAGTCCGCCAAGTTTTAGTTACGTTTTAATTACGGTATTTCTAAGATTCTGCTCGTTTCACCGGCGACTGCGTCTTTCGCCGCCAGATCCGACGCTATCCAACGTCTCCTACCGTCATCCCCTCCTCCCAAATTCCCAAATGATCTCGTTTGCGCGTTACCGCTACAATGCGCGCGCGAAAAAAAAATTAATTACGTTGCCGAACTCTTCTATTTTAGTCGTGCGTCCAAGTCACCGCCGATGGGAACTGAATAATTCGTTCCGAAAACGTCTGTAACTTCCAATTACCGATAATTATTTCGCCCGGTCACATTGTAATTAACAGAAGCGTTTGTTTGTTTTTGGAAAACGCCCCATTAAGACGACGGGGAGTGACGTATTTTTCTATAATGGAGTTCGTCTCTGTGTCGCCCGGGAACGCGGTAAGACGTCGTTTGGAAATAATTACTTTAATGGACCGGTGTCATGGCATTTCAATGCCAGTATTACATGTTTCCTGACTGATTGTGAGAAGTATGAATTGTTGCTTAATTCTGTTCTCGACACTTCGTTATATTAAAACACAATGGAAAAAAAAAAATGATATCAGCACCACAAACATAACATAAAATCTATGGATATTAGCTAAGCTCAGTAATCCATATTGCGTCACCAGAAAAACCCAAATTAGCACCACAAATTAAAGGAATCACAATCAGATTAATTAACAAATTAAACAGTAAAGTAGATATACTTAGGATAGACATTGGCTCAGTTTTCATTGACAGGAATCGCACTATGGCAAAATTTCCGATTTCTTGGCCTGTTACAAGATCCCATGATTTCATTAGTCAATATGATAATTGTTGATAAACCTTCATTTCAAAGGAATGGGCTCTGGTAAATTCTGCTAATGCCGTCAGGAATTTTTTTAAACAGGATATCGGATCGATTGGTACTTTTGGCCTCATACCATGCCCGGCAAGATCAGCCGATTTTGTTTCAAACCATTACGTTTTTTGGAGTCACCTAAAAGCTAAAGTTTACAATAACGTGCAAATACATAACTTGGCCGAGCTGAAAGACCGTACAGGTACTGCATGTGATGAACCACTGCCACAATTTATGAAGAAATCATCAACGTTCTTCTTAAGATCGTCTTGCCATATTTTGAAAACTTGTTGTGAAATAAAGTTTTACCCTTGTTATATTGTTTTGTACGTCTTAATTAATACTGAATGAAATTAAGTAAGAAATAATTATTAGTGAAATGTAAGGACATGTTAAACGTCAAAATAAAAATTAGCTGAACTGGTTGCCTATTTCTCAGTCACTGATCCAATGATATTTCTTATTAAAACTACGTATTCTACGTATACTAAAAACGTGTATGTAATGAAAAAAAAAAAACAGAAGCCGGTGTCTCTACAATTATTGTAATTAAGTCGGTGTGTTTCGTTCTTTTGTCGGTGTTTCCCTTTTCGATGTGAACATGTTTTTCTGCGTCATTCACTCGACGACATTGTCCCTCACGCTAAAAATAGTATAAATATCCCAATATATTGTCATGGAACGCGTACTTGATATTATTTATTTTAATTTCGTTTAAACATTCGACAGTCCATTCGGTCACATGGGCATTCTCATGTATTAAACAAATTATATTCCTCTCACTTCGGTGAAATTAACGGACTCTCTGAGACAGTTGTCCCGTGCCGAAGATAATTGCTGTCAAGTCGATTAGAATTTTTCAATTCAAAGGGTTCACTAGCCAACCTTCGTCAGAGGTAGACGTGTCTCAATTTATTTCGTAAAATTTAACGGCTATTTTGATAATTAAAAATGATTGATACGTGTAAATACTTTTAATTAAGGATATATTTTGTTGTGGTTTAATGCTCAATTGTTTTTTATTATAAATAAAAGGCAAATATTAAATCTTATTTTAATAGTTTATGAATGAGATATATACTATTTAAGAAACTAAGTGAATATATAATAAAATAAATAAGAAAATAAATAAACAATCACTGAGATGTAAGAAGGACAAAGTATTACATAGAAAATTAATTATTGACAGTTTTGACATTCAACTATTATGCTGGTGAAATAATTGTCATAATCTATTAAAAGTAGATATTATTATTTCTGCTAATTATCATTAAATATCATTCTTTTTTTTAAATATGTCATTACTTTTTATATTTTACTATCTGATATTAACACATATCTACTAAGTCGGGGTGTTATTCAATTATATAAAGTTTATATACTAAGTCAACATGAAAATTAATGGAAAATTCCTTAAATTTATTTGAAATTATTAATCATCTACAAAATTCTGCATGAGGTAGGTACCATAAATGTTTAGTTTAATTCAAAACGATTTTGAGTAAGGGTTGATTTAACTTAAGCAAAGATGTAGGGTGCGGTTTAAAAAATTCAAGTTACCTTGCTTAAAGTAAAGTAAATTGTCAGTTGTCTAGGAGGCATCTGAACATAATTATATTGATTTTAGTGTCTTTGTTGTATCAAGCTAAGCATACATTTATCGTATTTAAAATATGAATATCTTAAACAAGTGGTATACAAACTACGCCGCGTTTTCCAAAAGGTTGCAGCAGAGCCATTTCTTTTTACAAAAGCGTAAATAACACCCTTGTTATTATAGATAGACATATGGTGCCTTATATATAGCAATGTTATTTTTACACGTAAAATTTAAAAATGGAGTAACAAATAGGATGTTCTATTTAGAATAACGGAGTAAGTATGCGGTAAAAGTTTGCTACTTTTGGGACAGCCTGTATAGTCAAAAATATTTTTAAGTTGTGCATCATTGAATTTTATAAAACTTTTGTAGAAAAGACTTTTTCCTAAACTAGAGCTGTAATCAAGAACTCAGTTTTTGATGGGACCCTGTACATTTTACCTGTACGTTTAAGCCGGCTGATGGTGTAGTGGCTTGCACGCTTGGCTATCAGTCGCGGGATCCTCGGTTCGAGCCCGACGGACTGCTTTCAGAGTGAGGTTTTCGTAGCGAATGCTGAGAGACGAACATCTTAAGTCGCTCCACGGGCACAGGCGTAAGAATAACTCATGGCTGGGTCGATGCCCTTGTAATTGGCAAAAGCTGTTGGGGATGCCAAGGCATAAATTATTATTATTATTATTATTGTTATTATTATGAATAAAATATAGTTTTATTGAAAATTTATCAAGGCTATTGTAAACTTAATTCCCAAGAATCCAGATGCACGTACCATGGGTACAAAGCTAAACCTGGGACAACTGGCAAGCGAGAAGATCGTATCAGCGGACTCGTTGCAAGCGAAATCGAACTTTATGGGCATTTATATTTTTACTTTGATATAAACAAGCAAGCCGACAGGAAGTATAAACAAGCAGGTGTTCATTTATGAGCGATGTTTATAAGCGAAACCTTCCTTTTAGAAATAATAATTTTTTTGTTAGATTTTCGCCTAAAATATAAATCATTTCGAAATAAGACCTTGAAATATTTATTATTTTCCGATATTAGTGCTACTTCATCCATACTTTTACTAAATTTACTACAATTTCCGAATATCAAAAAGCGCGCGGTAATTACCGCTATGTATGATATTCAAACAAATGCAGCAACACTTTTTGGAACAGCCTATTTAATCTACAGTTACAATCGCCTTGGCAAAATTTAAATTTCATATAATTATTCTTAGAAACTTCAACATTGAAACACGAAATTACCAACGGTTTTGTATTAGATTTCTAGTTATTTTGGTTTCTTTCTGTTGAAGTTACTAAAAATAATTGTGAGAAATTTAAATTTTGCCAAGATGGAAACGTTCAGTTGTATGTATGTTAAAATGATTTGTTGAAATTGAAAGGATTATGCTAAGAAAATTGAAAATTGAGAAAATTTGCAGTGTCAACTCGAACTTGAACGATCTATAGTTATATTTATTGCCTTAATGGAGATTATTATGAAAGATAGTCCTATCTTGAGTGATATTTTCAGTTGTCAGTGATAAAGTGCTATGTGAAAGATGGGTACAAAACACCTTGATTCATGCATTTTAAAATGCGACATAGCACCTTCATCCACTCGTATCTTCAATTTACTCAGCAAAGATATTGAACATCAATTTTCAAAATACATATGTGTTGTAAGTATAAATGTGCAATACCTATAAATAAAGTAAGGTGGTTCGCGTTCCGAACGAAAATACGCACTACGGGTGTTGATAGAAAAGCACCCGATTGCCCGTATAAATCCTCTAGTTGTTTTGACCGAGTAAGAAAAACACACTCGTGTATAAAAACTACATGCGCCCGTAAATCACGTGGAATATTTCAATGCATGGTGATGACGCGTATATACATAACTTGTTTGTTCGACACGAACCACAAAGCAGCTGTCTTTTCGCAATATTCTACGCATTGGCGGCGTCTTAGATGTAGATGTTTATTTATATATGTGCAGCACTCAAATATCTCCGTTCAGGCTTTCATTGAAAAATAAGAATTGCTAAAATAATTTATATTTTGAATACGTTTTAAACACAGTAACAAGATAAAATATATAATTGTATTTACTTATTTAAATAGCTAATAGTGACATTTTCTTTATTTCTTGTATTTTATTTAAAAAAAATATAAAACAAGCAGCAATAAAGAGTCACTAACTATTTAAAGTAATAAAACAAAAACTTGGTAAGTCTTTTTATCATTGGTTAGAAATATTTACAATATTATTAGTATCAAAATATTGTAATTTTTCCACAGCAGTAATAAATTGAAAATGATGATAAGTTGTTTATCTAGCGGCACGTAAAATTTAAGCGATTATCAGAAAAATGTATTAAAACTTGATAAATCCAATCAACGCCCCTACCTCAAGACTTCTATTCAAATTTTTGATGCAGCTAGGCCAAAAACAGGGGAAGCTCTTTCACTAAATTATGTTAATTATTGCTACTTTTTATTGTAATTTAATAAGTTTTTAAAATTTGTAATCACATAATACTTTCTAGATTTTCTTTTGTAAATATGAAGTTCTCTTACATGTGAATACAGAACCTTATATAATATTCTCTAGTGACTTCGCAAAACTATGTAGGTACAACATATGTATGGTATATCTAAGGTTCTCGCGGGTATAACATATAAATTCACCTTCTCGGTCACTCCGCGTGTTTTCCTTTGAGCGAGGATTACTTGGACGTTTCGGTGGCATCTCAGCTACCTTTTTCGACTTCTTGTCACTACTGGCGTTCGAAGACTAGTTGACATGTTTATGCGTTGCCGTGTAAATATCCCTGGTTGCTGGCTACCATGTGCTATTGGTTCAGGGTGACTTGACTTACTTCTGGCATATGTTGTTCCTGTAGTGGATGACCGACGACCATTTGGTTTGTAACAGATGTACTGTTTTGTGCAGGACTGGTAGGTTTACGAATATACTGATGTTGCAAGGCACTCTACCAAGCGACAGGTAAATGTAGCGCATCATCTCGTTTATTTAGGCATTCTGGCCGTTTTTCAATTTCAATTGCTTCCCTAAGTTCTTGGTTTTAAATTTTCAATATTAGCAATTGTCTTCGTTCCATCGAAATTGATCTTATGGCCAGTTAATAACGAATGTTGTGCTAGAGAAGAGTTAAACGCTTTCTGTTTTACCGCGATTTTATGTTCTTCTCTGCGTACATTTATCCTCCTGTTAGTTTCCAATGTAAGAAGATGACCTTCTTCGGACGGCGGGCCATTTTCAAAATAATTTTTTTTTATGCGGGCCGCACATTCAAATATAACTTTAAATAGTGCTTTTATATCATATGCGAGTATAAATATTAAAAATAAATATAGAAAAAAAAATTTATTGACATGCTATAATAACAATAATATCAGAACAAAAATTTTACAATTCAAATTATATTGGTGCTTTGGCGCGCCGCGAAAAAGTTGCAAAGGGCCGCATGCGGGCCGCGGGCCGCAGTTTGCCGACCCCTGCTCTAGAGGAATACATACTTTCTTTAGGTGATTTTAGCACTTGACCAATTTTTTCTCCGGTGGTAAATACTGCTTGAATGCCGTGTCTTTTTAATATTCGACCAATTACGTCAGTTGTTCCCTTTACATAAGGAATTATAACTTTGCCTACATATTCTGTTCTTTCTCTTACATATGTATGTAGATACATATGCAAGTTCCTAGGCATAGACTGCGTGTAGGCAACGCCACTGAGTTTCCCGCTTCCCCGCTTCTCCGAACGAGTTTGTCCGTCTTTTAGATATCAAAGACCGATGCTTATGTATACGCCTTTGATGTGTTTTTAGTTCTTTCTATTTTATAAATTAAATGTTTTTCTGTGTTTGCTTAAAACATTGCATTTGTGCATACGGGCGAAATATCTTTGGTAAACAACGCTACTTTCGAGGAAGTTTATTGTAAATCGTCCAGGTTTAGTTTTGTACCACTGTACATACAAGCACGTATATATATGTATGCACATATCCATGTTACTATAGCTGCTATTTAATGAAATTCTCTCGATTCCGGTTGTCTAGTTTTCACGGTTAAATTACGTGCGCGTATCGTGAGCCGGGACACTGTGGACGTGTAAATATTGAAACTTTCCCTAGTGTAAATATCGCGTGGAGCGTCGAATTTACGCACCTGCCCGGTACAACAATCCTATCTGACGTATGTAATTTACGGAGAGGCACTCCGGCTATACATGGGTGGCCGTAGCTGGGAACCGGACGAGACAAACAAAGCGGCCGCCCCATACGGTATTCGAGTGGCGTGTGTAGGGGCAGACCATAAAAGAAAGCCCCGGCACATTAGAGGCAACTATTAAGTGTAATTCGCCTAAAAACCAATGGCATTGTAAATGAAAACCGGCGCTCCGAAATGGATTTCTGACAAGGTTCGGGGCGACTTTTGTCCTTTTTTTCCAGAGAGTTTCTCCGCAAAAGAAAGGATCCGTATTCCACTCGCACTCTCTCAGTGTGTTCCTCTGTCTGTTATTTACTGCCGGAGAACAACTGTTCGGGAATTTATTTTTTTTCTTTTTTTCCCGGAGTCGAATTCAGAGGTTTTCCCTTCGTCTATATAGTTTCAGAGAGCCGATTGAATTATCAAAGTGGTTATATTTCTGTCGGACTGATTAGGGAAATTAACGCGGAAAATAAATTATTTCTGAATTTTAATATCAGTAGAAAACGTGTTTTTTTTTTAATAAAAGAAGCTATTAACTCAGGTGAAGAAAATACCCACAATTTCCTCAAACAAAATTATGTGAACCCTTGGAAAAAAAGAGTTCCTAAAGTTAAAGATTTTGATGAAGTTAAAATCCCGAAATATGAAAGATTGTATTATTTAGATAGATTGCATTTTATTGTCGAGCTTCATCGTCAATATAAATAATAAAAGAATAAAAAATGTATATAAAATGATACCGATAAGTACAAACAATTTCGAAGAACTCTTCCAATGTTAAAGTTAAAGTTTCGAATAAATTCGTTGTAGTGGTGAAGCTCCAACAAGAAATGCAATATCTCATGCGAGACTTAAATAGTGCAAAGTAAAACCCTCTCGTAGTATCCTTCCCAAGATTTAGCCCTATAATTCTTAGAGCATAACAGGTTGATGGCAAGTCCTTCGACAACATCTGAATGTGCTCTGTCTACCCTAAGCCGGTATCCACAGTAACACCCAAAAATCTAACATCAGTAGCAGGGGATAAAAGACTGCTATTAATAACAATGTTAAGGTTGGTTTGTTGTCTGTACAGTAACAATTTGGTTTTGCTAGTGTTAAGAGTAATTTTATTAGCATTAAACCATTCCACCGCACACAAATCCTGGAAATGTCGGCGTTGATTAATCTCTCTAGGTCATCACGATTTGAAGCGTACCTCCATATGTATTGTCGGCGAAAAGAAATGTGTGTGATTGACGAACCACATGTGCCAGGTCATTAATAAATATTAAAAATAACGTCGGTCCAAGCACTGAGCCGTGCGGCACACCACGCACGACTCGGCTAACTGTAGAATCCACACCGTCATTCCCAAATGATCACAATAACTTACCACTTCAGTCTAAAGGCCACGAAAACTGGAAAATTAAATACAAAAAGCCTAGAGCCTGCAGTTTCTTCGGAGACTCCATTTCAGACGGTTTCCACCAAGCAAAAAAAACACCTGCAGTGCACCAGGCTCAGGTGGCCCATGTGTATGATTTATTATTATAAAATGCAAAGCAATTATATTAAAGTTTTAGTAACTTTTCTACCATCCTGTACTAAGATAATATAACTTTATTTATACATTTATACGCCAAGATCTCACTTTATATCTGTCGATTGCGGTTATATGAATAAAAGAAAAATGAAAATATGATTTCTATCAGTTAAAAAAGTCGAGAAATACGCATGTTATTCTGCTGGACGGTTTTTAATTAATTAGGTGGGGGTAAAACGATCTATTTATTCACAAATTCTTTATTGGAAATTAAATGCGACCAGTTTCGAGCATTGCATCAAAAAGCAGTTACATGGGTATTTATTTGTAAACTATAAGTAGTTCCCCAATTAGTTTTATTGGTGTTGTGCTTCAACTTTAACATTTGAAGCCTGGTAGGGATAAAACCAGTGTGTATTAATAGGTATTGATAGAAGATTCTCAACATATAATGATGTTTTTCATAATTTTTGGACACCCTATATAACTATTTCAATTACTTTGGGTTAGTGGGAGGGTAGAGGTATCGAAGAGTATTCATATTAGCGATAAACGTAAAGCAAAAAAATTTTTTTACTAAAATTGATATTTTTGTTGAACAAAATATAGCTGTATATAACTGTTGTGTTATATTTTAGAATAAGTATGAGTAAATTGTTGATAAATTAATTATAATTATCTATGTCTGTTCTAAAATTCACACAATTTTTTTTCTTTTTTAATATAAATCGTTTCTGAAATGTTTCTTGCATAATTGTTCCTTCCTTTAATTAAAATTTTTGTTTTGTTAAACTTAAATCTATGGTTATCAATTTCATGTTTTTTAAAGCTGTTATAGTAGTGCCAATGTAAATGCGCCATTCTCTTTTACAATTTTTTAATGTGTTAATCAGTGGTTAACTGAACATCATGATGAACGATATAAAAACAACGGAAGTCATTATTTTCTATCATATATATATTGGAATGTTTCATAATAGGAAAGCTATCAACCATATTAGATGTAATTGTTATTTTATGTACACACCTGTTTGTAAGTCCAGTATAATTTGGGTTAATTTGCATTAGTAGCCGTGGAAATGGAATATATAATTTATCGTCTGGCAACTGTACGATATTCTGGTATCCCAGGTTTCAACTTTACTTGAATGGGGTAGTGACTCAATGTAGTTCGTAGGAAATAAATGAGTAAAATCCTTGGATACGGGTGTTTGTTAATAAAAAAGTATTCTAAATAAAAAAACTCTTTTATTTTCATCAACTGTAATGATTACATATTCCTGTGGTATATCTGGTATGGAGGGGGATATTCTTTGTAAATCCATGTAATTACCTTCGATCTAAAAATATACAGAGGAAACGACAAGATTGTTCGACATTATAAGAAATTTGTTGTGTTTATTATACCTTGGTACATTTTCTATATGGACTCATACAGGTCTCTGCTGTTTCGAATGTAATTACACACTTTGGATGCTGTGAAGGAGAGTTTTCCTTGGATTTTTATGATACTAGTGTTGTTCTCCTGCTCTGCAATCATCTGGATTGTCACTGCGAGGATATCCCATTCTGAAGTACTCTGGGGTGTGTGTAGGCTGATAAATTTTCCTGTATGTAATATTTTGAACATTTTGTGGTTATTTTTCATGTCTGCAAAATGACGGTTTATACTAAAACTTTAATGTGTATAAGTTGGTAGGCGTGGTTGGTGGTTTTCTTTTTCTTATGATAGCGGGACATTTAAAAGTTATTTTAATCCAAATGTATACTGGATAGTTGATGATATTTGTCTTGAACATTCCAAATAAGTATACTCACCTTGGGTAAGAGTTCTTTATATGTTTTTGATATAAACTTGTTAATAAATTACACATGTTATTAATAATTACACTGTTTTATTAATAAAAGATCATTTGATACATTGAATTATTAAGAATTAAACTATAAATTCAATGTTTAACAAAGTAAAGGTATAATAATATACAAGTTACTGATTTAGGAGATAGCAGTTGTACAGCCGCCTGGGCAACGGGTTCACAACTGGAAAAATAATAAAGAAAAATCGAAGGTATTTCGTTTGATTCATACTTAAATTTGATTGCAAATAAGTTTTGCATTTTCTAAACTTTGTGGTAAGGACTACGCTGTTTGACTAATTTGCACAGCTAATTAAATACGCATTGGCATTCGATGTAAGAAGAATTGCAAGGGTTAAATTGGGTTTGCTGAAACTAGTAACAATGCTATAATTTTAACGCCCAGTTTGAAGGTGTGGTCCGCTTTATTAAAAAGCAGAATACAGATTGCTGAGATGTTTTATTAAAATTAATTACATCAACGTTTTTTTTTAAATAATGGCGTTTTTTGCGAATAGCATTACGAATAATATGACTTAATGAGCGACATAAAACAAAACGTATCTATTTCAAACTCCACTTCGGTTCTACTTAACATCCGTGCCATCATTTTGCAGTACTGAGTAGGGATATGTATATTAAGGAATTACTTAACCACGAGAACGAATCGCGAAATTGAATTTCCTCTTGAGCTCCATCTTAATCTTTATCAACTTAAATTTTTTAATACGAACGAAGTACTCGACCTTTATTATTATGCAACGGAAACCTGGCCAGATGGTGTATATATTTCAATTCCTAAATTGAAAGAGCCCGAGATGAGATAAACCTTCAAGCCACCAGTTCGCGCTGCACGTCGGATTTAAGAAGTTATAAATTCTAATTTCTCCCCTTGCTAAAGGCAATTAGCCGGGTCTGGTGTGCATTATACCTATCTACTTTGGTCTTGGTCCGAAAAAGCGAAGAAAAAGAAACGGGAAGGCGATCGTGCCGTGGAAATTTTCACAGAGACGAAGTTATAATCACCTGGTAGACGTTTCAGGGGGAGGAAAGAATTAACATCGATGGCGTCGATGAGATAATTCGAAAGCATTGGCATGCACGGAGCGCGGTCGCGGAGAATACCCTAGGGACTTCATAAATATTTGCGGCCGGGTTCTGTGTTAAGGCGGAGGCAGGCCTACGCTGTGACTACGTTGCAAATGTTCGCTTAGGGTAATACTTGTGTAATTACCTTTGTGAGATAAGTCGTGGTATTGTGGGCAGGGTTTTCAGATTATAAATTTGACCTTTTTTTTCGTTGCTTTGTTCTCTATATTCCGGGTTCTAATCTAAAATTAAATTAAGACAATTTATTACGACAAAATCCTTGCTTGTTATTTATCGTTGCATATTTTATAGACATGCTACAAGTCAATATAATTCTACTAATTACGACACCACAATGTGATGTTAGTGCAACCAACCATAACTTATGGAGCAATAGCTTGGCTTGGTGACAAAAGGCGCAACCAACTAGAGCCACACCAAGACTTACATCCATACAAAGTACGTCAAGTGTGGCAATCATGGAAGCAATATCTTCTTCTCCGTCATTGGCACTAGAAGTTCTTCTAGACCTAGCACCCTTCCACATTGCTGTGAGATGGAAGACCAGATTAACCGCACTTCGCCTATAGCAAAGAGCGAATCAATCGCAACATACTCATGTCTGTGCGACCAACAAGCTGCTGCAATCGGTTACTTTTGACGGCATGCTGGAAATCCCTCCGACATAATTAACCAATGATCGATCCAAACAGAGAGGAATGGAGATGCGACACGACGCAGGCAGACACATGCTGCTTTATGGGCGGTTCGGAAACCGAGGAGGGTGTGGACGCAGGAATATTTGGTCGCAGTCGAAGAATCAGAAGATATTACAACCTTGGAAAACACACAACACTCTTTCAGCCTGAAATCTATTCAATTTAGATGTTTGCGAGAGAAAATTTGGAAAAGAACTACAAGCACAAATCAATAAAAGAGATTCGGCGACAGTCACGTGGCGCTGAAAGCATTAGAAGCGCATAAATGCAACTCAAAACTGATCTCGAGCTGTCAATACACTCTAAACATATTGGGGATGGCTAATAATCTATACCCAGGGGTACCTAGGTGCTATCTCTTTCTCGGAAATGAGGAAGCAACAAATGTGCTACGAACAATTGCAGAAACCAAACTCGCCAATGGTATATCAAATTTTGGGCAAATCAGAAAAGGTTCCGATATTGGAGCAACTGTCCTAGTTTGGTGCATGTGAAGTGCTGTATTTAACTAAGGGATGCCAGAACCAAGGAACTGTTAGAACTGACTGTAGAAATGTCAAGGTGGTTGTGTCTGTTTTTGCAGGTCACTGTAAACTCAGAAAGTACTCACACAGAATTGGATTCTCTGATGAGAATGAATGCTGAATCTGTTTAGAGAATGAGAAGACAGTTGGACATATTTCCTGCCACTGCTCTGTTGCTACAAGAATCAGCTATGTAAACCTTGGGGAAGGTCAGACCCTTTCCTAGAAAACCTGAAAACAATTTCGCAAAATACTGAGTTACCCTAAGGGCCTGACCTTTTTGAGTGAACTCTAAGATAACATCGGCTCTATAATAGACCCTAGTGATCGCAGTGGATGGGACGATGAATGAACCTTGCGTTGTGAAGGAAGATGTCAGTTGGAGTACTCATGAATGTCATATTGATAAATACTGAAATCTTATTAAAAACAGTAACAATGAGCACTTCTGCAATATGGAGATTGATAGGCATGATTAGGCAGTCTGTGAGTAGTCGCACAAACTTGAAAATCATTTGAAACGCCAAAAATGATATTTCTATTGAGGATCCTCAGATTATCGCGGAAAGATTTAATATTTTTTCCATAGACACTATAATCGCTATTACACCTAGCCTCCCTGTTAGTTACAGCTCCTCTGCCGCAACTGCTAGATTTAATGTATGTATTTAGCACCCTTTTCAGTAAATGAAATAAATTAGGTTTAGCACTTTGCGGGACCTGATGGTATTGCATCTGCCATGGCAAAAGAATGTAGTACTTTATTAGGTAATATACTGACTTACCTCATTAACTTGCCTTCTGAAAAAGATATCTTTCCGGCCATCTTAAAAACCGCTGTAGTTTCACGACTACGTAAGAAAGAACATTTACACGATTTATCAAACTATCGTCCGGTGGCTCTAATATTGACCATATCCAAAATAATAGAGGGCTGGATAGGCTCAAAAGCTCCCTGTTGCTCAGCGCTAGATAATTTAAGCCTGCCATAGCGGTAACTAAGTATATGTTCCTTAAACCTAGTTCCGATCGCATCCTTTGTTTGTCCCAATGTAAACTTTATCACATCCACCACAACCGATTTTGTAAACGCCCGATCTTTCATTGAGTTAAGGTATATCTTTACGTTGCCTAAAAGATTTCTCAGCGTGTTATGTGAGGTGTAGGAATTATTAAAATTTTGTTCTTTCGAAATGTTGAAGGTTAATTTAACCTGTATATTAATGATATTGACACTTACTTGCAAAATGTTTACATCATCATGTGTACCGACGACATTCTGTTCTTGCAGAAGGTTCTAATTTGGCGATAAACAATTTATGTCAGCTAATTCACAATTGATGTATTCATAATGAATTGGGGTTAAGTTGCCACATACACAATATCAATTAGAGGTAAAGACAAGAACCTTTAAAAATTAGAAGCTGGCTCATACAGAAATCTGATGGACCACGAAATCATAGTTAAAATAAAAGTATATATGAAATTTATAAATCGCAGAGTTTTAGTTAGTTTGGTCACACTATCTATCTTTCTAGGACGGGAGTTAGACGAACTAATAAGAAAAATAACCGGCTGGGAACTAATATAAGACAAGTCTCGAGGAAAATCCAAAATTTCATGGATGAAGTAGATTTGTAGAGACATTAGGAAATAGGAGATTTGGGGTTGGCGGATTCTAATGAACGACCAGAGAAGGTGGAGGAGGGTGGAAGCTTCAAATGTGTCGAAATAACGTTATAGCTTCTTTTTAGCCAGATTACCTATTATTCTATCTTCTTCCACTCCTGTGTATCCCAGCACTAATAGAAGGAAACCCAGATAGCAGAGAGACGTAAAATGATGTTTAATAGACGTAATATCTGCGTCTATTAAACGTCATTCTGCTACCGGGGTAATATTGTTCCTTTGGTTAGCTGCTCCAGTTTTTTTGAATGCTTACTTTTTACATTGATTGATTCCGGTCTAAATATGTGTTGCTGAAACAGAGTAGCAGGGCTTTGAAATTAATAAGAGTATTAAAACAAATTAAGTCAGGATGTGCGACAACAAATAGGGTGAGTTATTTCTCATTTATTGTCACTCCGAAATTCAATTGGCAGCCAGCACACTTTTACTATAGCTAATATTTACACCTGCAACCTTCATTCCATCCCCTAATTTTCCCCGGGTGTATATTTCATACAACCGTCTTTTCTTAAGCGAGTAACAAGTAAATCTCTATTCCCTATTGGTCGACTCGAATTTTACGCACGCAAGCTGCCCGATTCTCTCGAATTTTAGGAAGATAAGACTACGGGCGCTATATATTTCAGGGATGGTTTGAGGACGAGGGGGATGTTTTACCCCTGAAAGACAGTTATACCGGGCTTTTGTCTTCAATTACCTGCACTTACCTTCTCGCGAAACTATATATTTTTTATTCGAACTAGGAGGAAGGCCGCGCAGAGATACAGCGAACGTTTTATAACTTTTTTATTTCGTTATATCCAATCCTCTATATTGGATCCGGTTCGCCGTGGGTTGCAGCACGCTTTCTGTAGGGATGGAGGGAGATCACGTAGTGGGGGAGGCAGGGACTATAGCGGCTTAGCTCTCTATATTCCAACTGACTGGTGAAGTAATTCGGCGGCAGTAAAACAATTTATACTCGCGGCTGCGAGGAGGGAAGTCTTTGTGTCATTAGGTCATCATCGGGGGAGCAGCGAGACGCCTTTTCGTCGTCGTCATCAGTTAGATGGAGTCTGCAGCCTCTATTTATGGAACTTTAGGTATTCACCCTTCTCCCAACCCAGCACCTTCCTTATTTATTAAAGCCAATCAAGTTAATACAGCGTGTTGAATAATAAATAGGAAATTTATGGGGAATTATTTAATGTAGAGGTAGTAGGTACTAAAACGTTACTTCCTCAATTAAGGAACCGATATAAAATATGGAATGAATGTAATCCTAGAGAAGAGGAGATAATTAACTTTATATGATTAGCAGTGAGTGAATTTTTTTTTTTTAATTCTTTGTCACTAAAACAGCCAAAATACCTAGAAATATTATGCTAAATTTTTGATACAGATTTGGTAATTTTTTTTATTTATATATAATAGAGTAACGCTTTTTAGGGTTCAAATAATCACATACAGTCCCTGGCCATAATATTAGACGCACTTGAATTTTTCAGTTATTTCGACTGTTGACTTTATAACAATTATTATTTTGTTATAGAAATGTTTTATTTTTTAATTTGCAATCTTAGTAGCTAAACAAACAGAATAAAACTAATTTAAACTTAATAAAAACTTCATTCGTGTAAATTTTAGAAGAAAATCAATATTTGGTGGAGCCACCTTTAGCGGTGATTAACGCTTGAATTCGCCGTGGCATGCTATTAATGCAGTTCTGAACGGTCTTCTGCATACGTGGGTGACGATTCCAGATATGTATAATTTTTTCTATTAATTGGGTTTTTGTGGTAATGGCTTCCTTTGCTACCTCTCGCTTTACCAGCTCCCAAACATTTTCGATTGGGTTCATGTCTGGGGAATTGCCTGGCCCAGCTAAGAAGAGGGATGTTACTCTGCTGCAAAAACGTTTTAATGGACCGAGCAGTGTGGCAGGGGGCTCTATCTTGCATAAAAACGAACGGCTTTCCATTTGGAAACCAGTCCTTCAACTGATGGATCATGTGGTTTTGGAGGACTTTCTTATACTGGTCCTGTTTGCAACCACAAAACACATCAAAAACCGTTTGTATCAGTCAAATATTAACGTGTCTGAGCGTGCCATACAGCGGAAGTTGAAGGAATTGGGTTTCAGGTCGTGTAGACCAGTTAGGAAACCAAAGCTGACAATGGCGATGAAATCCAAGCGCTTTCAGTGGGCGAGGGAGCACAACGACAGGGACTTAAAATTCTGGAAATCGGTATTTTCGATACAAATTGTTTAAATAAACGTAGGAAATATCGTTTTCAACTTGTTTTAGGTTTGTTTCAGCGATGAAAGCACATTTGAAGTCATGGAAAACAAAACACAATTTGTGCGTCGCCGTGTAGGGGAAAAATTCAATGCGGACTGTGTCAGACGAACGGTGAAACATCCCACAAAAGTTATGATTTGGTCTGTTATAAGCGGCAAAGGTACAGGAAGTCTCTATGTTGTCGAGGGTATCATGAAACAGGACCAGTATAAGAAAGTCCTCCCAAACCACATGATCCATCAGTTGAAGGACTGGTTTCCAAATGGAGAGCCGTTCGTTTTTATGCAAGATAGAGCCCACTGCCAGACTCCTCGGTCCATTAAAACATTTTTTGCAGCAGAGTAACATTCCTCTTCTTAGCTGGCCAGGCAATTCTCCAGACATGAACCCAATCGAAAATATTTGGGAGTTGGTAAAGCGAGAGGTAGCAAAGGAAGCCATTACCACCAAGACCCAGTTAATAGAAAAAAATTATACATATCTAAAATCGTCACCCACGTATGCAGAAGATCGTTCAGAACCGCATTAATAGCATGCCACGGCGAATTCAAGCGTTTCACCGCTAAAGGTGGCCCCACCAAATATTGATTTTCTTCTAAAATTTATACGAATGAAGTTTTTATTTTTTTTTATTAAGTTTAAATTACTTTTATTCTGTTTGATTAGCTACTAAGATTGCAAATTAAAAAATAAAATATTTCTATAACAAAATAATGATTGTTATAAAGTCAACAGTCGAAATAACTGATAAAATTCAAGTGCGTCAATATTATGGCCAGGGACTGTAGGTGTAACAAAAATACTCCAAACTGTGGTACTGGTAATACTGTAAACTTCTCCTAAACCCCTCACCACAAACTGACTAAACTGGACGTACGTAATAAACCAGAAAATATGTTAGTCAGGAACGAATTCTCTTTATCTTTTAACAAGGAAGAAATTGATTTGTTGAATAAAGGTTTAAAATATAAATATAAAAATTTAAAAACCACCAATTGAAGAAATTTTATCTGGCATAAAAACAGCGATTAGTACTTTTAATGATCATACTAAAATCTTTATTAGAACTGCTTGTAAAACTCAAATTTTAGAAAATAAACAACTTCATCCTTCAGATATCACACGAAAAGAAATTAACATTGCTAAAGGGCTTAAAAACAAAAACTGCTTTTACTTAAAATCTGACAAAGGTACTACTGTAGTCATCATTTTAGATAAAAGAGATTATTTTGATCGTGTCAGTACCCTTTTAACGCAAGGTTCTTACGTAAAGCTAACTAAAAATCCGTTATCAAAAATGATCACAGAAACCAAGAAGACCTTATTAGAATGTAAGAATATTGTTAATGATAACTTAAGATATAAACTAACTGTATCAAATCCAGTGTTACCTAGGATGTATTGTTTACCTAAGATACATAAACCAGGGAAGAGCATGAGACCCATTGTCTCCAATATCAATAGTTCCAACTTACTTACTGTCCAAATGGCTATCTGGACAAATTCAATCACTTACCTGTCCAACCCCCGGATTTAGCCGTTAAAAATTTACGCGTTCATTGAAAAGATTTAAAAACATTGAACTTACTGACAATGAAGTTTTAGTTCATTTGATGTGAGCTCACTGTTTCCCAGCTCCTCGCTGATATCACTTTTGACTATTTAGAAGATTTCTTGAAAGGTAATCAATTGGACAGTAATGAAGTTGATAGTTTCATTTCTTTTGCGAAGCTCTGCATGAAACAAAATTTTCTTTCAAATCAACGTACCTGTTACCAACAAACTGAAGGAGCAGCAATGGGTAACAGCTTATCTCCCTTCATAGCTAACCTCTTTATGGGAAAATTTGAAATCGATCTTCAGAATATTTGCATATTTTCCACGGGCTTGGTTAGATACGTCGATGACATTTTTTTGTTTTGATACTAGTAAGTGCTCAATTAGAGATTTTCTTGAACAGCTAAATTAAAAAATTTCCTTCCATTAAGTTTACCCCATGAAGAGGAAACAAACAATAGGATTGCTTTTTCTCGATATGTTAGTAATAAGAAAATAAAAATAAATTAGAAATAGACATATATAGAAAGCCCACTACTAATAACAGATTTATTTCAGAAGATTCAAACCATTCTTGGAAAAACAAACTAGCAGCTATTAACATTTTAGTACATCGCTTACTTAATTTCCCTCTATCTACAGAACGATATAATAAAGAACTTAAAGAAATTATTAAAATCGCTGCATTTAATGGGTTCTCAGAAGACTTGTATATAACACCATTAGAAAACAAAAACAAAATAAGAATTAAAAATGCGAGTACTTTAGAAATTAGTGACAAGAAGAATAAGAAATATGTTAAATTACCATTTTATCCAAGTTACACGAAAGGTCTATAAAATTTTTTCTCTAAATTCAATCTTGACATAGTTACTACTTCAAATAATAGTCTTAAAAATATTTTAGGTGACTCTAAAGATCAAGTAGATAATTTGGACAAATCAGGTATTTATAAAATATCTTGTAAAGATTGTGATCATGTATATTGGGCAAACTAAAACTATCAATTAAAACGCGTTACAAGGAGCATTTGGCTCATCTTAAATTTAGAAGGTTTGACAAATCTAGTGTAGCCCTACATATGCTTGAACAAAACCATAAAGTTGACAATATAAAGTTAGTTAAAAACGTGATCATTGTATCATGACCTTTTTTAGGTATAAATTAGGGTAGTTTTAGTGTAGTTATTTAGTTCAGTGTTTCTGCTGATGATGAAAGCTTTGCTATCGAAACGTACGTCCAGTTTAGTGCAGTTTGTGGTGAGGGGTTTAGGAGAAGTTTACAGAATCACATAGGTGATATGTTTAATAGAAAGTATTTACTTAACGTGTAATTAAAATAAAATCACACTACTGAAAACACTTATTAAACCAAATTCACTTCAATACTCCTTATTTATATTCACGACCTATTTTCACCACTATTATCTACTTTCATCGTTCGCTTACTTCGCTTGCAACTCCCGTTTCGGCTTTTTCCAATAGCACTCTGCAACGTAAACTAATATTTATTTGGCGCGTTTGGTTTTGGAGCAATCTACATGTTTCCTGGCCTTTCGAGTGAATTCTCACCCAGAGATTATGACTGCTTATCTATGCAGCATACAGTAGTGTCCTCTACGAGCAGTTTCATTATTTACGTGATCTCTCCTCAAAAAAGAAGGTGGCGCCATCTGTTCACGCAATCGAAATTCAAATTAAAAAATTTAAAAATAGGCGCGCGCTGTTATTTCATACCTATGTAATTACTAAAATTACCGAAAATCTTGAATGCCAATCCTAAACGCGACGGAGGTGGGCTATCTTAAGGTGTTGGTTTAAATCTCGGTAAATGATAAATGGGCGCCAAGGCTCGGATAAAGCAAACGAAATTTAATGACAAAGTGTCAAGTATATAATAATAAAGGTAATAAAACACACGTAAATACTGCAAAGTTCGATTTATTGTAAAGGTAAAATAAATTTGGGTTGATTCTGTACAGCAAAGAATTTTAATAATACGGAAACCCGTATATGATGAATTTTGATAATACTCTGATCTTGTATATGGTGTCGCTAGGGTATCTCGTTAATAAAGTAAGTAAAGATTCGATGGTTAATAAATAACATAGACAAGTTTTGTAAATGTTAAGCAAAAACGAGTGAGAATCACAAAAGACGCCGAAAATGTTCTTGACTTATATGGGAAGATGTCAAAAGAATTGCAATGTACTGGGTTAGCGCTACTCAATATAAAAAATTGCTGTTTCACTTTGGATGAAATCGAAATCGACTGGTTTAATGATGACTTGAAACCTTGTAACTTCAATCTGCAACATTAATGATAATAACACTTCATTTGGCAGACATAAACATCTTTATTTATAAATAACCTCGAACGTACGACATTCCTTGCGACTTGCACGCAATAAAAAATTTAATTTCCTTCCTAAGGCAATTTCCCAAATTTATTACATCGCGAGAATTAGAGGAAAACTCATCACGCAATATAGGATATTATAGTACCTGTTTTATGCAATTTTCGGATTATGTGGAGTGCTCTTAAGAATGATATATACCGCCCTGGTAAACGCTACCCGTAATTATGTTCACGGATTCTAGAGGGCGACTCGGCTCTCTTAACGACTCTAAAACAAAACGCAATCTTATTCCGTGCTGCTGTTTTTCTTTTTTTTTTCTTGAGGGAGCGTAAGCAATTACCAGCGGGTTTTATGTCTTTGTCTTTGTCTGCCTTTATTTCCGCCGTTCACCCTCCCCCCTCCCCTTTTCTCACTAGTGCTCCACTTCGCGACCACTGGGAGTATTAATTCAGTACTAAATGACTGTAATTTGTTGAATCATCACGCTTTAGATATATATTTTATTTTTTCCCGTTTTTATTCTGGCTTCGTAGAAGAAGGAAAATATAATCCGCCCCTTGAGAAAACAGCACTAAGTCGTACAATTTTTATTTTTTACTTCCTTTTTTTGCATCAATATATTATACGAAATTATAATGTTTAAACATGAACACAATACGAATTATTTTAATCTTTAAATTGGATGGCATATAAATAACAATTAATTGGATCTATGTAACCAATTAAATGTTAGGTTAATGCTACGATGTGTTGAAGATACCTTCAAAAGGTAATATAACATACTGTCGAATTAACATTTTATGCCCGGCTAATGGTCGAGTGGCTTGCACGTTTGGCTACCAGTCGCGGGGTCCTCGGTTCGAGCCCGACGGACTGCTCTCAGAGTGAGGTTTTCGTGGTTTTTCTTACTCCTTGGCAAATGCTGAGAGACGACATCTTAAGGTCGCTCACGGGCGCAGCATAATAATAACTCATGCCGCCGATGCCTCCTGTAATTGCGAAAGCTGTTGGGGGATGCTAAGGCAGGAATTATTATTATTGTTATTATTGACAAAAATACTCCAAACTGTGGTACTGGAAATGCTGCAAACTTCTCCTAAACCCCTCACCACAAACTGCACTAAACTGGACGTACGTTCAATAGCAAAGCTATCATCATCAGCAGAAACACTGAACTAAATAACTACACTAAAACATACCCTAATTTATACCTAAAAAAGGTCAAGGACATTAATCACGTCATGGCTGACTGCCGTCATGCTTTAACTAGTCACTAATCCTAACTCCGTCTAATCTACTACTATGCTTAATAAACCGTAAGACAAGAATTTAAGGTCCTAAATCTGAATTCATTAAAATATGTTTTTTTATATATTTCCATACCCTCATAACAATTTAATTGTACATAGTGTTTACGTTTCTAACTAATTTTATATTGTCAACCTTATGGTATCTTCAAGCATATGTTAGGCTACACTAGATTTGTCAAACCTTCAAATTTGAAGATTGAGCCAAGTGCTCAATTGTAACGTGTTTTAATTGATCTTTTAGTTTGCCCAATATATACATGATCACAATCTTTACAAGATATATTATAAATACCTGATTTGTCCAAATTATCTACTTGATCTTTTAGGGTTGCTCTAAATATTTTTAAGACTGTATTGAAAAGTAGTAACATGTCCAGATTGAATTAGAGAAAATTCTTTAGACCTTCGTTAACTTGGATAAAAATGGTAATTTGACATATCTCTTATTTTCTTGTCACTAATTTCTAACAGTATCTCATTTTTTTAATTTTTATTTTGTTTTTGTGTTTTCTGATGGTTATTATAATCACAACGGTCTTCCGTGAGAACTCCATTAAATGCGCGATATTAATAATTTCTTTAATTTCTTATTATATCGTTCTTACTTAAATCTAACTTAAGATATAGGCTAACTGTATTCAAATCCAGGTACCTAGGATGTAATTGTTTACCAAGATACATAAACCAGGAAGAGCATGAGACCCATGTCTCCAATATCATATGTCCAACTTTACTTACGTCCAAATGGCTAATCTGACAAATTCAATCACTTACCTGTGCAACCCCCGATTTAGCGGTTAAAATTCATACGCGTTCATTGAAAAGATTAAAACATTGAACTTACTGACAATGAGTTTAGTTTCATTTGATGTGAGCTCCCTGTTTCCCAGCGTCCCCGTGGATATCACTTTGACTTATTTAGAAGATTCTTAAAAGTAATCCAGTTGGGCAGTAATGAGTTGATAGTTTCATTCTTTAGCGAAGCTCTGCATGAAACAAATTCTTCAAATCAACGGTACTTTTTACCAACAAACTGAAGGAGCAGCAATGGGTAACAGTTTATCTCCCTTTCATAAGCTAACCTTTTATGGGAAAATTTGAAACCGATCTTCAGAATACTTTGGCATACTTTCCACGGTTTTGGTCAGATACGTCGATGACATTTTTTGTGTTTTGATACTAGTAAGGTTCAATTAGAGATTTTCTTGAAACATATAAATTCAAATTTCCTTCCATTAAGTTTACCCATGAAGAGGAAACTAACAATAGGATCTTTTCTCGACATGTTAGTAATAAGAAATAAAAATAAATTATAGATATACATATATAGAAGCCACTACTAATACAGATTTATTCAGAAAGTTCAAAACCATTCATGGAAAAAACAAACTAGCAGCTATTAATTTTTTGGTACATCGCTTACTAAATTTTCCTCTGTCACAGAACGATATAATAAAGAAATAAAGAAATTTTAATATCGCTGCATTTAATGGATTCTCAGAAGACGTTGTATATAATACCATCAGAAAACACAAAACAAAATAAAAATTAAAATGTGAGTACTTTAGAAATTAGTGACAAGAAAATAAGAAATATGTCAAATTACCATTTTTATCCAAGTTACACGAGAAGTCTACAAAGAATTTTCTCTAAATTCAATCTGGACATAGTTACTACTTCAAATTACAGTCTTAAAAATTTTTAGGCAACCCTAAAGATCAAGTAGATAATTTGGACAATCAGGTATTTATTAAAATATCTTGTAAAGATTGTGATCATTGTATATTGGGCAACTAAAAGATCAATTAAAACACGTTACAGGAGCACTTGCTTCATCTTAAATTTAGAAGGTTGACAAATCTAGTGTAGCCCTACATATGCTTGAAGAAAACCATAAGGTTGACAATATAAAATTAGTTAGAAACGTAAACAACTATGTACAATTAAATTTATGAGGTATGGAAATATATAAAAACAAACATATTTAATGAATTCAGATTAGGACCCTTAAATTCTTGTCTTTAACGGTTTATTAGCATAAGTAGTAGATTAGACGGAGTTAGGATTAGTGACTAGTTAAGCATGACGGCAGTCAGCCATGACCGTGATTAATGACCTTGACCTTTTTAGGTATAAATTAGGGTAGTTTTAGTGTAGTTATTTAGTTCAGTGTTTCTGCTGATGATGAAGCTTTTGCTATTGAAACGTGACGTCCAGTTTAGTGCAGTTTGTGCTGTGAGGGTTTAGAGAATTTTGCATTGTTATTATTATTTTATGTGTTATATGAACCCAATTCATTTCTGTTTATATAAAACCCAATTTTGGATCGACTTACTACATATTTTTTCTGAGTTTAGGTACATGGGTACATAGTCGTAAACCGAACCCACATGTGCGGATTATTTCTTGACTTTTGCAATTAAACAGTTGGTACTTGTACGGAATTTTAGCAGTAATTTCATCACTTCCCGTTAGGACCTGATTCGTATTTGTGAACGTCATACATATGCATGTCTGCAAATAGTTCCCTGCACATTTGCATCGGAAGCAGACATTTCCGTGCAAGGATTATCGACGGCCAAGTTCTCAGCATGACGGAAACTTCCTTTCTCTCCTCCAATAATTGTATTATCAGCGAATTGTGCCTGTATTGAAGTTAGATATATTATATTATATCATATTATACCCTTCAAGTTATCTCGAATATAGGTTGAGTAATTTATTTTAAAAGTGGACCCCTTTATAAACACATATACATCATTTGTACAAATTTGTCCTAAACTGAAAGAGGACCTTGAACTTAATCTGAAGTTGAGTATTGAAGAAAAGCTCCATTGTCTTATGACGTTGCAGCAGACATCTGGGTTAACTAACAACCTATATGACGGGTACTGAGAAAGATGGTACTTTCAAAATTTAGCGAGAACCACACAAAAACGATCTCGATCTTTTGAGAATCAATAAAATTTCAGGTATTGGAGCAGAGAGAATCCTTATTGGATGAGTGAGGTACACACACAGCACCCTAAGAAAGTGAAAGTTTGACTAGAAGTAGCTGATCATAAATAAAATCGTTGATCCTTCCTTCTTTGGAAGATTCTCACGAGAGAGATAACAGTAATTTTTCCGAACAAAAATGTTACTTTATCTAATTTCAATAGGATGCTGCTTTCCGCATTTTGCACGTCCAATTCGCAATTTCTTAGATAAATCCTCTCGTGAGAGGTGGCAGACGAGAGCTCGACCAAGTGGTTTTCAAGATCCTCAGATCTTACATTCTTTAATTTTTCTTTTATTGTGCGATTAATGAATATCCAAAATATACTTAGATCTTAGTTAATTTGTTAGCTTATGATACCTTTTTCAAATGGTTGGGTTTGAATAGTCGATGGCAAGCATGACAGTGCAGATGTTGAGACAAGTTGTATTATTTACGACAACAATCTTAGGAGCCGTTGAGAGAAGATTGTGGTGGTATGCACAACAAGGGGATTTACATGTGGTTAACAAACATTGTGACAAGGTTGTTGTGCTATATACTGCGGCCACGTACATGTCTGAAATTATTTGGCCTCAATCGTTCATTGATTGAGTCTATTGATTTATTTTTGCTAGTCACTGTACCAGCATCGACGGCCATTACGTGTTGTGCCCTGGCTGTGGTGTTTGCGTTTCAGTTTTAGTATTATTTCAAAGCAGTGTAAAATATCGTTCAATAGATAAGTACTGCCCAAAATTATATTGGTTTTTAGTAGATATGCGTTGTTGCTCCTAAAATATCTATAGTTCATGATTCTAACCTATACGTGTATAGAAACATTAAACGTTGCAAAATGCATAAAAATAATATATAACTTAATTATCTTTTCTGTTGGTGACACTAATAAAATATAATAACGGTGGTGTCTATCAATGCATTTTGTAGTAATAGAGAAGACGGAGGCGTTTCCCCTATCTTCACCACTTTTGGTATCTTGTGTTTGTTAATTCTCTAATAATTACCTTTTTTGTATTACAGAGAATCCCAGCTGCAACACAGTATAAATATTCCATATAAATATTTTTTTTTGTATATAAATATGACGAAAATATTCACAACTCTGGCACGGATGATGCTACACAGTTTAAAACACCTTACCATGAATTTCATTACACTGATGGAAGCACGTTTCGATAACAAGGCTCACATCATCGGCCATAACACTGAACATTTCAGTTCTAATTTATAATTTTCATGTGTCAGAGAAGATGTTAATGAACGTTGTAAGATACGACAATTACATATTTCTTATGTACATGCGATCAGAAAGTATTGTTTAGGAAGCCGTCCCATTATCTGCATAGGTAAAGTGAAAGTCATTTTAATGAGTACAATAGATATATTCTGGAATATGTTTAGATGAAACTCTAATACAATCATCGCACATAATACCTTGCAAACGGCTTGATAAGTTGCCGACGCAGGAATTGAAACATTCGTTAACTAAACCAAAGCGATTATGATTGTACATGTTGGTATGTATTATTGTGATTTTCCCGGCTAATGCTTTTACGGAAAAGAAAAATAAATAAATAACTTTCTAATTATTGCCTTTACTTTGTTAAATATTGAATCTATAGTCTAATTCTTAATAATTCAGTGTATCAAATGAGCTTTCATTAATAAAACAGTGTAATCATTAATAATATGTATAATTCAGTAACAAGTTTATATCGGAAACATATAAAAAGTATGAGAACTTTTACTCTAGGTGAATATATATATTTGGAATGTATAAAACAAATATTATCAGTTATCCAGTATAATTTTAGATTCTTTAATTGAAAAAGTAACTTTAAAAATATCCCGCGCTATCATAAGAGAATAGAAAACCACCAACCACGTCTACCAACTTATAAAAACAAAAATTTCAATTCACATTCATTTATATAAAAATTTAAACAATGCTTTGACCAGATACTTCGTTTATCGATTTACACAGACACCACAGTACCTCCAGATGGAATTTCCTTGTAGTGACAATCCAGATTAGCTTGTATATTCACATAAAAGGCTCAGATCAGGAGAATAAGATCGGTACCACAAAAATTCAGGGAAACAGACCTCCTCCGTTACATTCAGGATGTATGATTAGACTCGAAACAGCAAACACATGTATGATTCTATGTAGACCATGTACCTAGGTATAGTAAACACCAAATTTGTGAATTTATTCCCTTCCATAGCGGATATACCACAGCAATATGGTTTAATTCATTATATTCGATGAGAAATGACACAGCTTTTTCTAAGACTTTTTTCATCAACAACCCTCACGTAACCAATTCATTTTCTTTCAATGAATTACATTGAGTCACAATCCCATTCAAGTAAAATAGAAACTTAGGATACCAGGCTATCGTACAGTTGTCGGACGATAAATTATATTCAACTTCCATGACTACTAGTGCTAATTAATCCAAATTATACTGGACTTACAAACACAGCAGTATATACACATCCTTAATTTTCAAGATATAAATCAAATGTACCTATTTTTAAAGGTGAGGAAGCTGGTTTTATAGACAATGTACCGCCAGTATTCCAATTTGATCAGAAAAGTGGCAACTACGAAGATGAACTGAACTTTGGTAACTATAGAAATGGCTAAAAACGGCTGATTTTAAATTTACCAGTTCATGCAGTAATAGTCATGAATTTTTCCGAGAAATAGAAAGATGGGCCGAGCCAGGTGAAAGCGTTGCTATTTTCTAACACTAACTAATACTGGCCTGGGTTCCTAGCCATTCGGATGTTAGAGGAAGTGAGGCGGCGGACGAGCTGGCCAGGCGAGGTTGGTTATTCGTTGGAGGTGGCCTTCTTTCGGCACGACCAAATCGTGAATTAAAAAATCCATCAATGAATGGATACATAATCACAGTGGTGACAAATATCACCGGGACAAAGACAGGTAAAAGAGTTCCTAAAGGAACAGAGGCCTGAATTTACTATGGATCTACTGAACAAAGATAAGAAGACGGTCAAAATGATAGTAGGTCTGCTGACTGGTGACTGTAGGCTAAATAGGCAAACATAGACCTGGTAGATGACGCTCTCTGCAGATTCTGCCAAGAGGAGGAAGAAACGTCAGTTCATGTGCTGTGCCAATGTGAAGGTCTGGCGAGGACAGGGTTTCTAGTAAGGGCGTGGAGAACTCCACAGCTAACAGTTACACAAAGAAGCCGTTCTGAAAGATGATAGGCTTAATTGAGAGGGCAAAATTAGAGAGCGTCTTCTAGGAAAAATGGAAGTTACAATAGATCTGAAAAGGTCGCATTGAAACAGGTCCAAAGGCCACCCAAATCCTAATCCTAATCTAATCTAATCCAGTCATGGATAATACTAGTTATCATATATTGTAGTGATGTGTTTTTTGAATAATAATTTCAACCTTTGTAAGTATTTTCTTCCGTTTCAAAATAGTTACATTATTGCTACCTTATAGTTTCTCTGAGAAAGCTAATAAAAGTTAGTAAAAGCTTAGAATTTAGTTAAGAAGTTTCTTTTCTTTAAATTAATTGAAATGTTTATATGCTATATTTTGTGGTTGGGTAGGGGTTTGTAATGTTGCATTTTCGCACAGGTTAAATCCATCCGATTTGGTGAGTACTAGTGATTGTAAATTTACCGATTTTGCCATTTACCGGTAATTCGGTAAATGAAAATGAAAATAATAATATTTTTTTCATGTGTGACATTAATGGGGATTCCCCAAGAAAATAGGATTATAAGTTAGGCTAGAAATACATCAATTTTACACAATCTTTAAGGCATAATATTAGAATTTTGTAATAAATATTTGTATTTAATTATTTTAAACAGTTGCAAGAAGTAAAACAAAATCTTTAAGGTTCAAATTTGAATGTTATTTTACAACAATGTTGCATTAATGTTCTCTCATAATGTGGTGTATTCAAAATTACGTGAAATGTTGTTCTTATATATTATTATTTTTAAATATTAAAAAATGAGACATTTACTTACTCTTTAAGAAAAACGATTTTAAACTTTTAAAAATTTAAAAAAAAAACTCCAGAGCACAAATTACATATGCTAACTCAACTTTTTTCGAGAGATAAATAAAATCCACACAAAAAACTATAAAATGAGAGAATTGAAATTGCACTTGTTGACAAAGGCAGGTAGGAAAAGTGGGGTGTTTTGCTTCCTACCGTCCTAGTCTTTTTTATTGAGAATTTTTCGATTTCTTCTCGTTCTGTGGAATTGAGGTTATACGTTTCTAATCAAAAGTTTTTGTCAGTTTCTTTTCTATATTCTCTATTCTAGGGCATTACAGCGGTTCTCAATCTCAAGAAAGTTTAAATTAAAATTAAACAAAGAACATCTCCCATAAAATTAATAAGTGGGTATATTGTTACTTACACTTACCTGTTTTTTATTTTTATTTTCAATGTCCTTTTAGACCTTTAAATACATATCTATAAACACAATATTTCGTAGATAAAAATTTCTGGTATGGATTTTTCATACCAGAGGTAAATTTTTATAATTTACCGGTAAATTTACCGAACGTTTTTTGGTCAAACCGGTATACAATCCTTAGTGAGCACTCTATTAAAATCGATAAAAAGTGAGTTATTAAAGAAAGACGCAACAACATCATGATAAAGACAAGTAAATATAAAAATTAATGTCACATAGGAAAAAGCGTTTTCGAAAAATTAAAATTGGTCTATACGAACATTTTTTTTTGAAAATTAATTGCTTCGGTGTGAATGAATTTATCCATAATTTATGGGCGCAGAACATGCTAAGTATTTATCTATCTATTTTAGCAACCGCACATCTTTAGTAATTTATTAAGCAAGTCAAGCTTAAGGGTGACGCGGTCCGCATAGGAGTCTTCAGCAAAGTAGGCGGAGAGAGAACAAGTCGAGACAGGCATCGGGCGCGTATTGAATAAAGAATAAAGCGCACGGAGCGAAATGAATGTCAAAAAGAAAGGGCTGCTGCGCGCAACACGGCCGACGAACGCGGGCAAACGTTGTGTGCCCTGAATATTTTTCAGTTTGTCAGAGTCGCATTTGACGTCGGTCGCCCCCGATGCCTTATATCCATCTGCATCCCCGTGTACGCGTGTATTCTTTACATGTCCGGCCGGTAAAAGAGGCGAATGTAGTATGCGAAATGGGGAGAAAAAAAAAGACGAAGGAATACTTCACGGGTGCCACCACCACCGTCACAAACGGAGATACATACATACGTATAGGTATTAAGACTACACAACTACAGCCGTCGGCTTCATTGCGACGAGTCGCCCAGCGACGTCTCCATTGGCGTATTTCCACTAACTCGGTGTTTGCGAGACGCTCGGTTCGTTAGGCAGGTCGGAAAGATAGGAAGACGGAAGGGGATGTGGAGGCGCAGCAGCTACGTTCAGATTCCGAAACTCGTTAGGCGACATCATACTTTTCCGTATGGTATGGTAATAGAAGGCAAACATCAGAAATAATTCCTTCGGTTCTGTAAGGTTTATACAGGATGTTTTCAAAGTAACTACACTAGCACTAAACACTGTTCTTTTTACACGACAGTGTAGCCTCATGAACTGCATGCAAGCATATTTGATAGCATGCTACATTAGGATTAATCTAATTACGTTTGTAGAAAATCTAACTTTTAGAAACGTCCTCAGTAATACTACTAATAGGTTATTTACGTTAGAATGTCTTTTACAGTGCGATAAATCAGTTTTAAGCACGAGTCGAAGGCTCTTTTGCATTATTTTTTCTTGTTTATGCTCTGCAAAACATCATTCTGCAGCTAATCTCAAGTTCTTAAGATGATAACTATAATTAGAATTTCTTTCTTCCCATCAGTTTAAGCCTTTCATTTGGAAACTTTATTTTATTCCTTGTATCAATTTTTTATGAGAGCTAATGGCTTGTAGGTGCCCGTTTTGCATGCTCGATGAAGTGCCTAGTCTGTATATATATATATATAAATTAAATAAAGGAAATTCAGTGAGGACTGAGGATGTATTCCACTATAATATGTAGATTTATTACTGCTTTAAGGCAGAATTTTGGGATAAAATGTAAGTAAAACTCGTATTTTGGTAACGTAACGTTTCGTCATTACATACATACATACATATAATATTATTAAAAACAGAAACAAAGATAAATTTCGTAAATTACAAACTACAATACATACGAACATAAACCAGCACATTAAACATACACAAAAAAATAATAATGAAAAAGTGATATTCCCACAGTCAGAAAAGGACATTATTCCTGCACAAAATAGCGAAGGAGTGAAAACACAACACCCCACCATGATTTTACCAATTGACATTATAAAAAAGTTCTTTATCAATTTGACTAATATACAAATTCCCCTACAAATACAAGAAATATTGGCGTTGGGAAGCAATTTTTCGCTTCCTACTAACAACACCAATATTGCCATAGACAAAGTTCTTGCAGACTGTGAGAATATCCTCTTAGGAATAGATCAACAAGAAAGAGATAAATACAGAACAGATATCGCGTATCACATCACAAACTATAATAAATCAGAGTCACAAAAAAGCATTCTACATATAGCACAACATAATTGTAAGCTCTTCTTAAAACAACATAAAAACATCATCATCACAAGATCTGACAAAAGCAACAGCACAGTATGCATGTATAAGGACGATTACAAATCTAAAATGAATGAACTGTTACAGGATCAAACTATATACAAAAAACTCAATAGGGATCCCACTTGCAGTCATGAAACTAAAACAAATCAACTCATTAAAAGCTTAAAAACTAAAAAATACATAGATGATGAAACATATAAAAACTTAATCAAACACAATTCAGAAGCGCCTAAAATATATGGAGTACCTAAAATCCATAAACCGGGTAATAAACTAAGACCAGTAGTAAGTAGTATTGAAAGTCATTCTAAACACCTGTCTAAATACATGGCGACTATTCTCGATAGGGCATTTGCAGAATACAACAAATATAAAATTAAAGATACCTTTCAATTTGCACATGCTATAAATAATAGAACTATACCAGACAATCACATTTTGGTCTCATTTGACGTTACCAGCCTATTTACAAACATACCTGCACATATAGCTCTATCGATTATAGACCAAAATTGGACACTGATAAAACCACACACGAAAATACCTAAGAAAGAATTCATTGAAATCACAAAATGGATTTTCAACAGTGTCTATTTCACATATGACGGACAATACTACGCACAATACATGGTACACCAATGGGCTCTTGCTTTTCTCCAACGATAGCTGATTTAGTGATGAACACAGTGATAAACCATGTAATCAGTAATATTGACTTCACCTTTCCCTTCATCTGGCAATACGTAGACGATTTAATATGTTGCATCCCCACAAATAAAGTCCAGACTACGTTAGACTCGTTTAATCCTACAATAGCCATTTAAAATTTACTGTGGAAATAGAACAAAATCTTTGCATACCGTTTTTAGACACGTTGATAACACGAGAGAATAACACACTTAAACTCAGATGGTACAGAAAACCTTCTAATTCTAATAGATTCCTTAATTATTTTTCAAATTGCCCTAAAAAATATAAGGTAAATTTAATTAAAACAATGAAAAACAGAATTTGCAAAATTTCACATAAAGATTTCCTAAACACAGATTTACAATTATTAAAAGAAATTTTAAAACAAAACAGCTACCCAACAACTTTACTTAATAAAATACTATTCTCTAGTAACACACACAACTTAAATACAATAGAGACATCAACTGCAATTCCGATGAATAGTACAACGAATGAAAACACCATTACAAAATACAAAAAACTACCTTACATACCAATCTCACAAACAAAATTAAGATGCTTTTCTGTAAACCATATCCATAGCCTACACTAGCGCAGTTCCCAAATTCAGTCATTTACACCAGACTGAAAGACAAAACACCCAACATTAATGAGTAGCAATGTGGTATATGCGCTACCATGTAGTTGTGACACCTTGTATTAGGCCAGACGAAACAAGACTCAAAGACAGGATCACACAACATAAGAGCGACGTAAGAATTAAACCACATGCATGTGCCCTAGCGAGCCATCTAGCCAGCAATAGCCATAACGTAGATTTTAATGCCGCAAAAATAATATACAAGGAATCTAACTACAGTAATCGTATTTTCTATGAAGCTCTAGCCATCAATAGCACACTTCCAAATTAAATGCAAAAAGATAACCCATTATTCAGCAACATATATCAGGACTTTTACCAAAACTTATCCCCAAAATAAAACAAAAACTAGGTTTCTAATATAAATTTAATAATTTTTTATAATATAATATAATAGTACAATTAAACCATTTTCACAATATAATCCTTTTAATTATTAATTTTCACACACATGCATTCGCACATCCATACACATCACACATGTACATTACAAAATTATAATAAAAACTTCATCCCAACATTTACGCTACACACACACATGACCACACAAACAGAAGAACTTTATACACACATACTTTACACCGTTCACATATTTGCAGTACGTTGAGACCTCAAATAATGATATACATCTTTTAAACTTGTTATAATATTTTAATTGTGTTTGTCCATTTTTAAATAATTTTTAAAATGTGTTTTATATCTTATCGAGTTATACAGTAATGCAGATAGTAAAGTGTCATACATTGTTTAACATCTAATGAGTTAGTAAGTATTTCCATTGTATATTGAATGTTAATTAGTAGGTGCCATAATTAATGTGATATCTTCTTAACCAATATTATCATTAAATTGCAGATAACGTCTGAAGAAGGCTAAAACACATAGCCGAAACGTTACGTTACCATAATACGAGTTTTACTTACATTTTATCCCAAAATTCTGCCTTAAAGCAGTAATAAATCTACATATTATATATATATATATATATAAGAGACGATGTATTACCATATCGGCCATTGCATCAAAACCAATATGCGTATCAAGAAATCAGGAAAATTCACAGATACTGCCTTGTATCACCTGATACAGAGGGTTAAGCAAACAAAGGAAATGCTTTCGATCTCCAAAGGATCGAGGAATAAGGGGATCGATGAAACAAGCTGCATAAGACTGCATGTTTAAAGAGAGATCAGTTTACACTGTCGTTATAGAAGAGACAGTGATGGGTCGGGACGAAGGACGATGTCTACATGGTGGAGATTTGTCTTCTGAATCTGGTCCTGGGCAAGTTACTAGTAAAGCTAGTCAACGAACTGACATGAAGCTTTGGGGTATGTAGATGACCTTGTTATTCTACCCCAGGATAAATTCAACAGCGTAGTACGGGACAAAATGCAGAACTGTCTGTAAATTGTATAACCATGTGCAGAGGAGAAGAGCCTAAATATCTGTACTCCGCGACCACATCAGCATTCAGGTAGATGGCCTTCGACTTCTAAAATTCCGGAGTGAAAAAATAAGGCTGTCAGGGGAAATAAAATATCTTTGTGTGTCAATCTAGGCCCAAAGCTTATATGTAATCGACGACTTCAGAGAATTAAAGCCAGGACGAAGATAACACTCATGTTGCTCAGAAGAGCCCATGCGAAAACATGGGAATTAAAACCTAATATGATGTACTAGGCGTATATTATGGTAGTCAAATCCATAATAACTTATGCATTTGGTATGGTGGGCAAAGGAGCAGCAGAAAACTGCTATAAACTGTTAGCAAGGTACAAAGGCCTGCGTGTTTAGGAACAACAGGGGCAATAAAGACTACTACACCACAGCAAGAGAATGTCTATTACACCTCCCTCCTTTCCATTTGGTGATAATGGGTGGGATATCTGTATGTGGGAATGGAGAGTGGTATTACACTGCGACCTAAAAAATTTATTGTTTGCTTCCCATATTCTTGTTGCTTTACAGCCCTTCCAATCTTATTCCTTTTAGAAAGTGCAGGATATGAGAAGGTCCCAGATTAGGAAAGTCGCCTTTTTCGATTTCACATGCTCCCAGATGTAACGCTCTTTAGTTGCAAAGTGCTACACAATTTGAGAGGAGATGGATAGGTGTCTCATCCTGTTCTCCACGAAATCTACATTAAGATTCATTTGCTAATCCAAGGTTATTCAGATGTCCTTTTAGTTTACAATGGCCTGAAATTGTTTCTGTTAATATGGGAATATTGTTCTTACTTAGGTTGATGCATTCTGTAAACTTTTTCTGGTTATAGATTCCCAGAAAAGCATTAACTTGTCTTATTTCCTGGATATTCTTCCAATAATTGGTTTTCCTCTGCTTCATTTCTCCTTTCAATTTCTTCAGTATTGTACAGCTACTTATCTTGCAAAAAGATACAGGCCCAACGAATGAATAATTTCTGTAGGTAATCCCAGACCATCTTGGAATTGATGTGATATAAGTTCGCCTTGGTGGCTGCTTGACTATCAGACATAAATGATAATCTCCTGCTTTCGGTAATTCCTATCAATATTGAGCTGGGCAGATCTTTAAATGGCGTGTACTTCCGCCACATAATGCAACATTGTGCTTTATTGAAGGATACTCCATAGCAGTATGGATTTTCATAGAAATGCTATTGTTAACTTATGTGTTTTGACATCATTTAGAAAGTCGCAAAATATCAAGCTCATCAAGAGTCACACAGGGTTATTTGGAAAATATTTTCGTGTTTTATACTACAAAAACTAGTGGATAAAACGAGTTTTAAGTTTGACCTAAGAATGCATTTAGAAACTAACATTTTAGGTTAAAGAGAATAATTTTAAGTGAACAAATATTTCGTAGACCCCTTAATCTGCAACTAAAACCGGACATCTTAGAAATCCACTCTTATATATCCAACACACGAAACTAGATACTAAGTATATAAGAACAAAATAGATTGTAGGGCTCACGATAAGTATGAGGGCAGCAAACACTACACGAAAGGAGAAGAAGAACAGATAACAAAGACAGATTGAAATATCTAATGAAATTAAATGAAATGGAGTGAAATAATGATGCTCGTCCGATGGCGTGTGATCTACGCAGAGGATTCCCGGGCTCTCGGCCGGTGGAGAGATAAGATGATTGTGTGGCCGCACTGGGAGAACTTGATTATAGATCTGCCCTCTCTCGGGCCGAGGTGTAATCTCGTGGTTGGACTGCAATCTTGTAAATAAATCAAGGCTGGCGTGTCTCGGAGTCTTTGTCGGGTAGACAGCACATAAATGCACATCCTGGTATACTCAAAGATTACATGTACGGAAGTACGTAACGGTAAAAATAGATTCCATTAGGGTGTGGTCAAAGATTTTTTTGATTGATGCCTTAATTTATTAATTACTCATAATTTGTTCATTATTTTTTAAATCAGTACATTTTAGAATTGCACATATAATTCGACAAATAGGAAAGGGTCGCTTATTAGAGGGAATTCATTCTGATATACTCATAATTTAAAAGAAGGATCAGAACAAGGAAAAGTTCTTTAAGGAATGAAGACAAAAAAGACAAGAAACATCAAGGCGAAGTGTACATTTTTTGTGTGCCTTTGGGCACTTGAGCTAGGTGCTCATTGTACCATCCCCATTAAGTCTCTTATTTCCACTCAAGCAGCTTGGTGTTCTCTATAAAGCCCAGTACCTTACCCAGTGTAAACTTGAGAACCCTCGAGGGCTCCTGAGTACTTTCAATTCCTCACATGTGCAAATTACATGTACAAGCTCGTTTCCTTCCGTAGTTCGCATCTTCCGCACCATGGTTCGCTTACTCGACTTGTGTTGTATAAATGATTTTTCAGGGGACAGTATTCAGTTACCAGCCCAGTAATGGTTTTAACTTCTTTCTTGCTACTCGTCTGAGTAGGTCATCAAAGAATTCAGCACTCCCATTCCCTATTAGCGTTTTAGTATGGAGTTGACTTTCAGTCGACCTCCATTTCTTTGTACTTTCTTTATCTAACCAGGTGCAGGTCTCCCTGTTAGCAGAGTGCTCTGTAATCCCACCTATGGGCTCTGAGCCTATGAGGTGTCTTTTAGAAACCTCCTTGACTAGTTCGTTGACTATTATGTTGCCCTTCATATCCAGATGTCCCGGCACCCAAATCAGAGACACCGTGTAGTTTGGTGCCAGTGTATTGAGGTAATGTTTGCAGTTTCTAACTAGTTTTGACCTAGTTACAGGGTTCGAGACTTCCTTAATAGCAGCGTGACTATCAGTCATTATACTTATTTTCCTCCTCATGTAGACCCCTTTGCAATCATATCTGCGCAGGCTGCAAGGACGAATACCTTTGCCTGGACGACCGTCGCATGCTTCCCCAGGTTTGCGAAGTATACATATATCCTACATTCTTTTTCATATTCTTCGCCATTGCTATACATGTTGGTATTGGTAGGAGAGATAACATCTGCATGGTTCGATTAATGTCTCATTCATTGCGGCCACTAACTTCACCAAACATGCCCTTACTGAAATTCCGAGTCTCGATGCAGGAAATTTCTTTCATATCCACTAGAGGAAAGTTAACCTTGCCAAAGTTCACACACTTGCTCTTCATGAGCGCTAGGCAGCTGTGGAAGATGTGTCCTACTGTCTCCTCATCCTTCAAACAAATACAGGAACCTTCTCAATCTGCTCTGCTTTTCTTACACATTTCAATGGCGCAGATTCCGGCTTAAAGGTCATTGTGCATTGTTCAAGTCTATAATATTTGCCAATTCTTGGATTACGAAAAATGTTCCTGCGCCTCACTCTGCTCTCATCTTTGAATTGTTGTTAAACCAGCAGTTTGGCTGCGATCATGGATCGAGTACGCATCATATCCGTTGGTATATATGTAGCTGAAAAATAACCATTTCCAGCAACCTTCTCGCCATGGAGGTATGAGCATATGGCAACTGATTCACTATATGCCAAAGCCAAATGTAGTTAATCAGAAATCCTTACTACAATGTGCAGGAATGGAAAGCCCAGAAGGGTTTCTAACCAACCAGAAACCTGTACGGTTTAGTACAAATCACTATTAAACTGAAAGGCTGGTATAATTCGATGTGTAAATGAAATGGAAGACTAAGTACAAAAAGATAAGAGACCAAATCAGATAACTCCCACAAAAAATAAATAAGAAAACACACAAAATTAGGGCAATACAGCCCATGGCCACCAATTTCTTTTTTCAAATTAGCTTTGCTAGCTATTTTGCATCAAATATTCTCCGATTCGATAACTCTAAAACTATGCAGATTTGCACTATCCTGAATAATTGCCGTCAAAATTACCATAGCTAAAATGACAAAAATTTACCATGGCATAAAATTAATTTGAATACGGCAAATACAGGTGTCTGGTAGGAGTAGCATAAAATTTCGCCGGAATAATAATTAAAAGGCTACGCATAAGCTGCGGCGAAGTTTGACGACGGAAAAGCAGCTAGGGGTTTTCCGCATACGCAACCGAACCAGCCGAAAGCCTTCATCGCGAGTCACGTCAGGAGACAGGGACCAGTTCGATAGAGGGCCCAGGGCGGACCGAAGCGATGATGACGAAGAACGAGACACATAGCCGAGACGTGCTCTAGAGAGAGAGAAAACGAACGACTAGGGGACGTCGAGAGTCGTTCATACATTTTAATGACGAGCAAATAGATGTGTAAGATATCGCGCCCCAAACAACCCCGACATTCCGCGCGAACAACTTCCTCCAGTCGAGTGTCGAGTGGCGTTATGAAAATACGGTTTAAACTTCAAAGCGGAACTCGAGTGATCTGCGGATCAAGCGCGACAAGTCGAGGGAAAACCGACGGCGGAGAGCAATTTGTGCATGCAGATTTACCCTCTCTCCTCGACTCGGTATTCGCGATGGGTACGCCTTAACTGGTTTCGTCAGACCACAGCCTGAGCGAGAAAGCATACCGCACACTCAGATATACTTATGTTATGTTGCTTTACGATCAAAATATCAAAATATTCATGTATACATGTTATGTAACTATTTGTACAGTGACAATCTTAAATTTTGACACACTATTAGGGCATCCTAGATTCTTTCGATGAAATTACGAATAGACAGGAGTATATCAATCGCCATAAAAGTTTCCCCGCTTACCCTATCTTACACATCACTGTTCATTTGATTGATTGATTAACTGATTGATTTAGTCACAGAGATATGAATCAGGTCTTCTTCTTAACACCGCAGCCTAAGCCTATTGTATTATTCCACACCTAGTGTATTCCTTTACATAGACATATTAGCCGCTTTTACCAGATTCCGGAGCCTGTATGGTAAACCTTTCTTCGGCAGATCAGTCATTGGATTTATTGATTCCAGCAATGATAGTCTCTGCCGTTCCAACGCAACGCATTCAAAAACAACGTGGTAGGCTGTTTCCTCCTCCTCTTTGCATAGTTTACATTTGTGTTGATCTTTAAAGAAGCATATTCTGTGTAAGTACTTCCTAAGCAACCATGTTCTGCCAGCGGCTGGTTACCGTTCTAAGCTATACTCGGTTAAGAGTACACTCTTTATTTATGAAATCTAAATTATTACAAATCATTCCAACCCCGTGCTCCACCTAAAAAAGGTACTACACGAGGCTACCTATTCTAAGTACTATATGAGTTCCATAACAACTGAAATGATCCTACTCTAACTAAATAATTTCCCTATGATTCTTAATAACAACAAAAATAATACAGTAGCTTCGCGCCCATATGAATACTACTTTTGTGAAATGATGAAATATGTGAAATGTAATTAGTTCACATAATTGCGAGTCTACTGTAAATCAGTCAGCTATCAGTTATTATTAAATGCGCCCATGGAACGACTTTCGTTATCTCCCAGCATTCGCCAAGGACACTGATTATATATAATATACTTATATAAAATCAATGGCCACGGAGTAAGGGAAAACCATGGCAAAAACCTTATTCTGGGTGGGTACTCTGAATGCCGAAGAAGCAGCCTCCGTGTTTCCTCAAATTCCGACAGCCTTGTCGTTCTCGCGTAGCTGCTCCTTTTTTCACACATTCGAAGGAACAGGAAAGATGATGACCTAAAAAACAAACAAAACAACAGCAGTACCTATTCTAATACTTAATAATAACTTAATCCTAATTATTTTAACCAAGAGTAATTAAATAAAGATTTATATTTTAAATATTTAAGAGTACAGTACAACCTCAGCTAGTTGGAGAAATGGTTACCTCATTATCCGTTTGCTGTGTGTCTGATCTTCTACGCTGTTCCAGTGAACCTGATGTTTTCTTGCTATCCACTCAGTCACTGCGCCACCTACTGCAGATTTAGTTATTGCCAGACCTGGTTCACGGCACCCACACCAAAGTAACTCTGTTATGTCTGCCCAGGATTTCTAGAGTGTCCAGGCACCAATCCCATCCAATACGATCCGGTGACCTTTTGGTTGCTTTTGCATTGTCTTATGGGAGCATGTTTCTATTGCAAGTATTTCCGTTTGTTGTACGATAGTATATTGCACCAACACCATATATGTGGTCCTGTTTCACCCATCTGCATAACAGTTTTGGTTTGGAATCCCTAGTTTCCGTTTGGCTTTTCGTTCATTCTAGCCCAAGATGATCTTGAAAGATTTGATAAAGGAATGTTTAGGAGTCATCATGTCACTTCCTATTTCAAAGATAGGGTTCGTTACTTCGGTTGTTATTCTGGCATGCCCAGAAGTATTCTGGATTCCCTAATTCCCGCCACTTTTCGGTCTTGCTTCAGCATGGTTTCTATAGCAGCTGTTGATGAGGTTATTGTAGTTCCAGTGATGTAAAGCCAAGCTGTGTGTCTTTGCCAGTTTAGCAATAGCTTACTTCTGCGTAGTGTTTGTCCATCAGTCCATCACTATTTACGACACACCTTTTAAATTTGGTACTATACTAGTGCTCACACGATATATGCCAGAAAAGCTCTCTAAATTTTACACACATTGAAGCTGTTCTCTGAAAAATTTCTGTAAATTAACTATAAAATAAAAAAAAAATGGTTCAAAGATTTTGGAAAATTTATTATTTTGATGATAATTAGAGCCAATATATGAATAAAATGTAATTAAATTTGCTTTACATTGCCTAAAAATGGCATAGGAATTTCAAGTTAACAACCTGACTTAGTAACCCATAGTGGCGAGCTGACTATATTTGGATAGGCTATCTTGTGGTTAAGCCGCTTTTAGAAAAAGAAAAAAACGCCACGATAGTCTTAAATAGTCTTATATGATATCACAGTATCAGTTAATATTAAAATATTCATATACAATTTTAAATAATGTTTTATGGAGCATTTAGTATGAGAATTAGTATTTACTACACATCTAGTTCAGTAGCAATTTCACTATATCCATATGCTTTAAGATCAAACATTGTTCAGGTTAAAATAAATGTTTCTGTGCTGGCATCTACATGAGGGTTCTGAAGACATTACATTTCCACCATCAAAGGCAAAATAAATTTTCGTAAGTGCATCTTTTGTAGTATGTACATACGTGGAAAGATGTCATAAAGTTAATTTATTCGCCAAGAGTTCTTATTCCTATGCAACTTCGCTTTGATATACAAATATGGTAGTTGTATTCAAAAGTATCTCGTATTGTATCGTTCCTATCGCATTCGGTTTTGAAAAGCTAAATTACCAAGGTATGTAGCGCTACAGGTTAGCGGCAAATTTCGATAAGCGCGCCTTGAGTCTCATCCCACAAGAAAATCCCAAATTCAGTTATCAAAATGAGAAAGGAATGTTTGTATAGTAGAAATAATTAATACAGAATTGACTACATTCTACTGAGAAATGAATGACGCCGTCTATAAGATATTTTACAGTTTTCTTCAATTCAGAGTATACAAGTCACAAACTACTTAATAAGTAAATGCACGCACATTCACGAATTCGTGATCATGAACGAAACACAGGAACTACTACTAATATTAACTTGTTTGATGTGAAAGCAAATAGCACTGAAGAATCCCGTCAGTTGTTTCTATATACATATGAAATGAGTAAATGCATTTATTGTTATGTGGCAAACTTGTATGCAATGCAGGTAGCAGCAAAATTAATTACTTGCCGCGCACTCTGTATGCCATGAATTTATATACCTTTAATGTGTAGCGAGTTATTTGCAGTTCAAGAAAGTAGTTTAGTATTGTATTATTGTAGAATCTACTTTGAAAAAAATGGAGATATAAAAGAACATTTTTTTTTTAGTTTTAATAATACAAATAAATCACAATTCTGTATTTTTAGAGGAAATTATCCTAGCTATTGAATATATATAAAAAAGCTGTAGAAGTCAAATTTAGTATGGCAAGTAAATTCAGTGTTGTTTATTTATATTGCTTAATTGTTCCTTATAATTTCATCGATCTCTTCAGATGTTTCATCAATATCATTAATACAACATTGATAAAAAAATTATTTCCTGATGTATAAACAAATATGTCAATATAATATGAAAATGATTTTGTTTTTCAATGTAAATAATTTAATAAAATTCTATTTTACAAATCAAATTGTATATGAGGTAAACTTCTGCGGTTGTTGTCCATACTATCTGCTGGACTTCCGGGCTGGAACCGAGTCCAGGATCCTCTTCTGGCTGACTTTTCGTCCACACTCTCAAGGGACATCTTCAGAGTTGCTGTTGGTGCTGCTGACCTGAAACCAGTTTCATCTATGACTATAAATCGTAGTTGCCCTACGGGTGTGGCATGTTAATAGCCTTTCTCCTTTTATGTTTGGACGTGGACCGTAGTCGCTCCATGGGCGTGATATGGCGCGATCTTCCGTCTCGAGTGCGGTTATAGTTCGTAGTCGCTCCTCGGACGTGACAAGATGCAGCCCTTCAGCCTTTCGTTCGATCGCAATCGTAGTCACACTGCGGGCATGAACGGCGAGTACGCTCCGTTTTCTCTTTCTTCTTTCATGGAACTACAGTTCGTAGTCGCTCCTAGGGCGTGACATGACATAATTTCAAGATAAATAAACATCTTCGCGCTTCTTTAGCAATCAGACGACTAACAGCCACCCTCACTAGCACCATCCGCAGAAAAATTAAAATCATGAGACCGTTATTAAGAGGGCAAATCAATTAGTTTATAAGTGAAAGGTAATAAGAGCATTTTAAGGAATAAGTTATCTGTAAGTAATTGCGAAAAAAGTGCCCAAGTAAGCAAAGCAAGTAAACCAGTATAAAAATAAACCTCATTGCAAGGTTATGTGTATTTAGTTGTATAAATAATAGCATTTTTGTGTGTTCTTTGACTTGACTTTGGCTTCTATTTTTGGTTTGAATTCTTGAATTAGATTTTAAAAGTCTAATCGATAAATTCGGTAACGACGTAGAAACATTCGACTGTTTCTAATGCGGAAAAAAATAGTCTTTAATACGTAGTAACAACTGTGTTGATTGACGCATGTTCATTAAAGAACTTTTGAGATACTGGTTGTACTTAAAATCTTGCTGATGATGATTTTTTTTATATTTTACTTCATTAGACCACCACTATAGTGTCTATAAGTAATAATCGTACGCTTTAGGGTTGTAGTGGTAGTGAAAAATGTTTAGATTGGAAAGAGTTTAAAAATTCCGAGATGTTAAATTTATCTCTGCTGCAATTAAGTATTATCTATTTTTTTTTTTAATTTTTGAAAGTACTTTTCGTAAGAGTCGATCTAGACAAAGACAAAATTCTTTAGTGAAATATTTTCAGAGAAATGAATTTTTCCAGACACTGATTTACATCGTTCTGCTGAAGACATTTGCGACTTTTTTGAACTCTCTTCTCGTATCCATCGTCACGTCTTTACGACGTGACGAGTACTACCTTTTTCTCATCTCTCGCACGTTCCTCGTTTTGTGGACGGTGCTGTGATCACAGAGCAACTGACTCGTTTGATCACCGTGTTCCATATAACGCGTATCTGTAGTCTACTTCGTCCGAGCTTGCGCTAGCGTCCTGAAGCTCCTGTATCTTACTGTGTATGTCGTTTGTGTTGTGTGTGTGTGTTAATCCGGCAATAATTCGCTGCTCAAGCGGCTATCAAGCTATATATACTATCACAGCCGCCGGTAATACTGCTACGCCTCTATTTTTCCCGACAATCTTGTGTATGTCATTCTTGTTTCCGTTCTGGGGGTG